>VWZN01013593.1:111050-127770 GCA_013396955.1 Regulus satrapa | reverse complement strand
GCTGCTCAGTGATTTATTGACAATATCTGTAGCGAGTGAGGCATGTCACTGCTGGAGAACATACCAAACATGAAACTTAGGATTTTCCAAGTTATAATATTAGCAGTGGAATTTGCTGATCCTGTGGCCTTTAGAAAGACACGTTGTCCCTCCCCCAGCTCACCATCACCACCAGACACGAGGAGTGCATGTCCCTCACGGTGCTCATTTTAACTTCACTTTGTTTGTACTGAAATCAGAACTCTTCTTTTAGTGGGTACAGAAAATACAGAGTTGCTTTGGGCTTTTAAGTTTTCCTGAACAAACAGGTTCTAAGCTAAAAAGAACAAATTTCAAAACCAACAAATGCATTACTCCTTTCTTATAATTCTTGAAAAAAACCCAAAAATTTGAATTGTAAATCTCAATAGTAACTAAAATGATCACCATGTACTACATATATATTTATATATATTAATATATAACATATAGAATGCTTCATTGTCACTCTTGCTATAAAATTCAGTGTAAAAAAAAAAAGTTAGAAAAATCAGGTGGTTTTTGAAATTTGGTTCCCTTTTTACATGAAAGGTACAGAGGTCAATTTTACATCATGCATGAAAAAAAACCAAATTTCAGTACTACATAATAAAGCATCAAATAATTATACACCAGTTAATCTTTGCTTTTTTCATACTACCTAAAGCCCAGTAGGAACGGTCTGTTTCAGTAACATTTCCTGGACAAACCTGCTCATCTAAGAATGTAAAGCTTTACACTTTCATCTTTGGAATAGAGAAGTTGTGTCTCCTCAAGCCCGGTGTCTTGGTGAACAACCTTTTGGATCCAAAGCAGCAGCTTTTGGCTCTGCTCCAAAGAGCATAATCAATTAAAGCTTCTTCGAGATGAATTAATTTGTCAGTGAAAACAGATGTGCAAGTTGTGTATTCATAAGGGTATCTACATACAGAAAAAACCTGTGCTTCTTATATGAAGTGTTATTATTGCTAATACAACGTGTTCATCTAATAAACATGCCCACTTGCTATTCTTTTTTTCTTTTCAGATTCAGGATGATTGGAAATATGTTGCCATGGTAATCGATCGTATTTTCCTATGGGTTTTCATCCTGGTATGTATTCTAGGAACAGCAGGATTGTTTTTACAACCTCTGATGGCTGGAGATGAAATGTAAATATTAAAAAAAACGTGAAATCAAATAAAACTGCCAACCAACTCTGCATCCCCCTCCCAGCACCTCGTGTCTCTTCCATGTGTAGTAGAACAAGGATCTCTCTTGGCTTCAATTTCGCTTGACCAAGGCAGCTTTGTTGAAAATGTGGAAAAAATCAATGATTTGGAACCTTTATGACAGCTGATCTCAAAGTAAGACGAGCTGTGCTTTCCAGCTCCTCCCCGCAGTAAGTGGAGAAGATGGAGGCAGCACATTCAACTTCATAGGAATTATTTAAGAAGGGGTTAATAAAGAAACGGAAAATTACATTCATATTTGGAAAATCAAGATGGGTTGAGTGCTTTGGGCCGCTAGGTTTGTTTCACAGGCTGGTGTCAGGCCTCTTCAGAGCACACAGGAGCTTCTGGAAAGAGCTCGGAGTGAGTTTTATGAATACCCTGCCAAGGACGGGGTGGTGGAGGCACAAATAGCAAAGAGCTGCAATGCAGGCACTGCCACCGCTGTACAAACCCACCCACACGGCGGCAGGGAAGGACTGAGGAGGGGTTTGTTACAAAAGGAAAACAAATAGGTAGATAACAGATGATGGTAATAAAGTAAACTCCGTGTATCCCCAGACTGCAATGTATGTGAAGGCTGTCAAGAAAAAAAGCTGCTCAAAGCTGATGATGTTCAGAATCAAGTAAAACACACAATAAGAGTCTGCAAGTGATGCAAAGGATCGAAATACTCTGGCAGGATAGTCTGGGCACAGAGGCATCCTGCTGCAAGGAAGTGTTTTATGCCAAGGGAAGGCAGGTAGACAAAAATAATCCTGTAAAGTGTGCTGAAATTGTTGCTTAGGCATAAATATCTTCTTTTTTTTTTAATCAGTAACTGTAGATTATTTAAGAGCATGAATAAAGAATGCAGCACAACACTGTATCCTGATCATATTTTGTAAAAATATGAACTGTTCTCCCTGTACCAAACCAAAAACTTTGTGGAAATGCAGTATATCAAGTAATATAACATGAATGAAAATAAAGAGAAACAAACTGTTGAAAACTGTGCCTTTTTTTTCATTTATTTTGAGCGAGTGACAGAAATCTATATAAGGTAGCATTACCTACAGTTCAATACATTCAGCAGCAGGTTACAGAAGGAAAAGTCCATGCTGAGTACAACATTAACATTCTTTTGTTTCAGACACACCTGATAAGCAGAAGACCCCCAAGGATTGCAGTGTCAGCTCTATTATCTGAATCTATCATGATCAGACTAGAAGTCCCTGAAAGAAATTCATGCACTTGCAAAAACTGTGAGTTACTAGAAGAGAGTGACTCCAGTGGGCAACGTGCTGCCCCACATGATATAACTGGGGTGCCTGGAGACACCATTTAACACCAGAGAATGAGAAATGAAACGGAGTGTTGAAAAAATTAAGATATATATCTAATCTACAGTTGTACTCACTTTGCTTTCCCTTCAGGTAAGAGTAAATTTCAATTATTCAAAGCTATGGAAGACTTGAAAAAGAAATGTTGTATTTGAAGAGGAAACAAGCTGTCTGAATATTTCTGCAACTTGCACACAGAGAAAGTGATCGATGCAGTTTAACCTCAGTAATACTAAAAAGTTAAAGCTCTTACATTAATGAATTAAAGCAGACTATCTTTGCAAATTCACCTTTAAAGTTATGATGGGAATAGAGGAAACATGGATATCCAATGTCAGATGTAATTGTGTAAGTGAAAGCAACTCCCTAACTGCTATTAAAAAAAAAAGAAAAAAGAAAAAAAGGAAAGGCTGTTTGATATAATTTCCCTACCTGTGAGCCTTTAAAAGCAAGAATATCCTGAAGATTACAACATTTTGAAATAAATATTCAATTATGTATGTCGTGACATAAGCATTCACTACTATAATCAGTTCAGGGCTACTTAAAGGAGATCTGGGAGGGGTGTGGGAGAAATATGTATCTATTGTTCAAATTTATAAGCACTATAAAAACTTCAAATTACTGAAGATACCACAGTTTACATTAAAATGTCTCACCTAAGCACGTTTTTATTCATGTAGTAATTTAAGCAAACAAGAAACTTCCTAAGATTTGCTCTAGCCTGGCTCTCCTGTATTAGACCAGCAGGATGCAATTCTATTATGAATAAGATTGAAAAAAACTTTAGTGTAGGAAGCCACCCAAGTATTTTAGAGTCTTTTCCAGAAATGAAGCTATTAAGAAAGGTGGCACTGGAATCAATGTACAACATATATTTTCATGGAATAATTTCAAAACTGCAAGTTTGTTTTCAATGATCTTAGGAAAAAGGAAATAGCGAAAAGGCAAAAGTCCTTGCTGCTAGAGTTAGATATGGTTTTAAAAGTGAAAGAACTAATCCAAGGTAGCTCTCTTAAGTTCAGTTTAACAAAGATGAAAATAATTAATCATCTCCATGTGGTTCCACAGCATAACAATTTACAACCCATTTCCTTCAGAAAGGTGCTCCACAAATTCCTTCTGCCTGTGCTTAAAAATCTTAATTCTGAGAAGCACCCAAAGACAGGAAACAATGACCATGTCTGCAAACTCACATACCCTACCAAATTCTTCATGCAGAGTAAATAAATCTGAGTGTTCCAGCCTCTTAGAATACTTAGGCAACTTTGGAACTCAGTTAACTGCCTTTGCCTTCCTTTCCAAAGCTGATGGAGACATCTGTATACACACATGCTTTAGGCATTTTAAGGCATATTAAATGCTCGTGTTGGTACCACAGAATTAACAAGCTTCAAAATTTAGCAGCAAATTCCACTGCAAATTTATAAAGGCCAAACAAGGTCATGCTGTTCTTAGTTGTATATTAGATATACAGGAAGTTTAACTTGTATTTTTATTTGTATTTTAAATTACTCTGGCAAAATTTCATACTTCTGCAACACACTGAAGAGAGCTCATAAAAATACTCCTTTGTACACTAAATTTAAATAAGCAACTCTACTGCGTAACTGCAAGTATTTAATATTCAGTACAACAACTGATATAGTAATTTAATAACTGGACTACAGCGATCACCATTTAAAAATTAAAACCCTTCAGTATCACAGGAGGTGTCAGTGTATGATTTTTTGATGAATCATACATGCCATGGCTCGAGAAGGTTCTTTTCATTCTGACCTGGCTTAGCAGTAACTCAGTAGACTGGCAATAACCAAATTGACTTCTCTGTGTCCTGGGAATGCCATGCTTTAAGAAAAAACATGATTTTTCTAGTTTTGGAATTTTTTTTTTTTTCCCCCACTTTAAAACATGCCTTAAAAGAACATGCATGGAAACAGAGCTACTGCAAAACTGATCAGTAGGACATGGCTCCAGAAACATTTTATGCATTTGTACTGCCTATATGGGTAGGTACAAGTATACTTGCCCACTTATGAATAACAGGAATAAATAACACAAGTGATCCAATTATTGACACCAGAAGAAAAGCCCATAAGAACATTCGATCAAGCACCTGAGCAATGTATTTCCAGTCTTCAACAACCTAAAACACAAAGAGCACAAGAGTTTGTCAGTGTGTGCAAGAGCAGGTAAAAAAACAGTACCAAATCCTGCAATTCTTATTTATTATTTCTTACACTAGTTATTTCCAAGTACACGTTTTTCAACCATGTCCCTGTGATAACCCTCTTGAACAAGACTTTATAATTATATTGTGAGTTAGAAGTAATCTTCCCTCTGTGAAAATTGATGAGCAGTGTAGATTTTGATGCAGAGATTGATCCTGCCAGGCACCAAACATCCTCCTTTAGAGAGACACAAGCCTGCTCTGCCTTTTCTAACAAACTGCAGGATTCACAGCACAGCACCAAGTGGAATTCCTAAGCAGGAGTCGGAAGCAAAAGTTGTCAAAAGACTCCAAACCAAAACCACCAACCTGCTACAAAAAACTAACCAGAAAACCAAAGAAATCAAACCTCCCAAACAGTAACAACAACATTATAAAAATAATAAAGTTATTAGTACAGAGCAGCTTGATACAAACAATTGCTGAAAGCTGCAAAGTTACTGCTGGACAGAATCATACACTGGGGAGAATACTCTCAGTAGTTTCAAGACTACTTTCCTTAGAGATAAAATTATTCATGTCTATACACAGTTTTGCAAGCATTGCAGATGTAATTGTGCAAGCTAATTAAAACCTTGCCAAGCAATTGTCTTGGATTTGAACTGGAGCTATCCACAGCTCCCAAACCTAATGCCTCCTAAGATGTAAAGCTTCAATAGCATTAGCTGGCTAGTTTTTACTAACAACTTTTGCAATTAAAGCTTGCATTCTCTGGAGCCCAGTAATAATAAAACAAGCGAATCCCCAGCCATATAATTGGCTGCATATTCATTTCCCAGGTTTATAGTAACAACATTACACTTGAAAAACAAAATACTTACTACTTGTCACTCACAGTCAACCCTTAATTCACAGGAAATGATATATTTAATAGCAAACTATTCTATTTCTGTTCATACAATGCAGGTTGATTAGAGGCTGCTTTAACAGTACAGCAGATACATGTATTAAAAATCTAGGCCACATCCCTTGTGAAAATGTCAGAATCAAGTCCTGAAAAGGCACATCAGAGGAGGCACGTTATTCCTAGTCTCGTATGGGAGGAGGCTCTCAGCAGGCAGAGCCTTCTGCAGACAGCAATTCCCACACAGACTGAAAGAACCTTGGGCTTTGCCATCGGAGGCAGACAGAACGTATTTCTATAAACTTCAACACTGGACTGGAAAAATCATTTAAGTCTCTGATGTAGTCATGGCGCTGGCTCAAAAAGCATGTAAAGAAAACAGATTTCTAATCCTCTTACACAAATGTTGTAAACATTCATTAAGGATAATTCAGAGTACAAATGCACAGACTGAAAAAAAGCCTCTGACATCTTTGGGTAAAACTTAGGGACAAACAATAGTAAAGGTAGAAGAGAACACTTAAGAAGTCACTGAGTCTATTTTTCATCTGAGCACAAAATGACCAAGATATGGCTATAGCCTGAATAAAAAAACAATGTAAATTAGAGCACTGAAACTGCTTTTCATTTAGAATTGAAAGCTGCAAGGTAAGTCTTGGCAATATTAATTCGGAAAACATAAGGCAAATGCATTTTCCAAGATAGCCCTCAGGTACAACATGAAAAAGAGCTTCTGTCATCTCAGCGTGCTGTAGGGAACGGTTGCAGTACACACTCCTGTCACAGACAAGGGTCTCACAATGTCTAAGTCATGACAAGAACTTCTAGAAGAAAGCAAGAGACTTAAAGGCCCCGAATACTGTACTGCATCAGCCAAGCATTCTCAGCATTGTGCCACATTTGCACCTCTTTCCAGTGGCAACTTCCAGCCGAGTACAAAAGCTGGAAATGTATATAATCTTTAATATGCACCTGCACAGTAAAGCACTCGATTTCCTCGTTTCCACCGGCAGCAAACCAGCGTAGCAGGGCTAACACACCCACCTACCTCCCGAACCTCATTCTCCTTCATCACGTGCCTCGTGATATAGCGGATGGAATCCAGAGCCGCTTCCAAGGTGTTCCTGGACGCTTCCGATCCGTTCACGTTTGCTGCTTCCTCCTTCTGGGCAAAGTACCTGTCGACGTGGCTCCTCATGCACAGCAGCTTGGGCAGCCTGTGCAGGAAGATCTTGCGCACCCAGGGCGCCATGGCGTTGTGCGTGGACGAGGAGCGGTGGTGGATGTTGATGGCGAAGACGGTGATCACGATGGACAAGGTCACAAATATCATGGTAAACACCAAGTACTCGCCGATCAGAGGGATCACTTTAGATGAGGATGGGATGATTTCTTCAATGACAAGAAGAAAAACGGTCAAAGATACCAGCACTGAAGTGCAGAGGGAAATTTTTTCACCTTCGTTTGAAGGAAGGTAGAAGACAAGTACAGTTAGAAACGAAAGGCCGATACAAGGAATAATGAGAAATAAAGTGTAAAAAAGTGGCAAACGTCTAATTATAAATGAATATGTGACAAAAGGATACCAGCAGCATCCATCGGTCCTGTTTCCTTTGCTCCCCGTTGCTGTCACTATTTCCCATTCCCCGTTATCAAAAAAATCTCTTTTGTCAACGTCATAATCTTCGAGAATGAGATCAACCTGTGAGCCATCGTAAGTCCAGGAACCAAATTTCATTGAGCAGTTTTGGAGGTCAAAGGGGAAGAATGTCACGTCAATAGTGCAAGAGCTTTTGTAGTTTGCTGGTGGAGTCCAAGCAATGGTGCCATCGTATTTTACCACAGTTTTTGTAGATGTTCCCTCAAAACGTCCATCTGCACTGAAAAAAAGAGAGAGAAATGTTGGGAATTACAATGGGGTGTGGGGGTGTATTTAAAGAAGAAATTATGCTTTGTTATTGTCATTTCAGCTGTCTATCTCTTGACAGCCAAAATTTTGTATCGTTTCCATAGTCAACTTTTTTCCCTCAAATCCGAATCCGACACAGGTAAACGGCTTTGGAAGACTGAAGAATATTTTCAAGTCCTGAAAAGATCTGTGCAATTTTCTATGGTCCCCATGACTTATGAAAGGATTGGAAAATCCTGGTCTTTAACAGCATGATCCAGCTGTGGTGTTTCTATTAGTAAGACAGAGTTTTTATATTCGACCAAATCATAATTATTGAAGAAAAACAGTAGTAGCAAAACAGGTAAAAATAATACTTGTGTCCAAACTTGAATTTACAGTCACTGCAACAGCCTTTTATCCTGCCTCAACAAGTCAGGAAATGCAAAAACACTGCATGTGCACCTGAGTTGTACAGAAGGTATAATTCAAAAGTTGCTGTTTCTGAGATCTGTTAATTTGCCAAAAAACAAAACAAAACAAAACAAAACCAACCCAAACCCTCCTGACGGTTAAATGGACCTGACTTTTAATTCCATGCTGAATACGACCTACAAAATAAAGAGTTGCTTCCCTTCCCTCCCATTACTCTACACCATTTATACCCAGCACCGTGCAAGACATTTTTTTCCAATTAAGAAAAAAGTTGACACAACAAAATGGAAAAAAAAAACTTTTCAAAGGGACTAGAAATTCCCTTCAGAAGTAAAGTAAAACATCTGAGTATTTAACCAAGGCTACGAAGTCCATTTGCACTCAGAGGAAAATTCCTCCACGAGTTCTTCCCCCACTAAAGGGACACATTATGTCTACCCAGTGAGCTCCTAGAAGTGGTTTGGTCAGCCAGGCTCTAAAGTAAATGCATTTTGTAAGAAAAGATTCCAATCTTACTTGTCATACAGCACAATATCTGGAATCCAGATAGAGTCAGATGGGACGCGGATAGATGTGATTCCAGCATAGTCTTCAGGATTCCACCTTAGTTTTACATCTATCCATTCCTGTGGATATGTGAGATGTAAAAATCATTGTCACTGGGAAGTGGATTTAAAGCAGGCTGACAGCAGATAACAAGGTAATTAATAACAATCAAACTCAACTGAAATTAGCATTAAACAATGAATTTGCCGAGCAGGCATGTAGCTACCTAACTCAGTATTTGTTTTCTGTTTTAAAAGCTACTTGACAATGTTTCTGTACAGAACTTAAGATATGATGTTCCTTTTTCAGAACATTTATTTATAAGTAAGGGCTATTATAATGTAATTTAATTGTATAAATTAAATTTGAAAAAAGCTTGTTCTGGAGGAATAGCAATGACTGGAAGCTGATCAGAAGCAATTTAGACATTTTCATTATACAAAAAACCCCATCATGCTCCAACTCTTAAAACTGGTTCAACTTCAAGAAGATCTGCAGAAACTATTAAAAAGGGCACAGAGAATCATCAACCCACATGGCCATTTCATATTGGCTGACTATTCTCAAAGCTTTCCCAGAAATAAAAACTTGGCTTTAAATTACAGTTATTGGAAAAGAAGGGAATGGCAAGCAAAAGGAAAAAAAGTCAAATAAACAAACAGAAAGGAATTAGCCCAAACAAAAACAATTCCATAAGCTAGTAAGTATGCTCAGCACCTGCAAAGATTCTTCTCAGTTAAATCAAGAATTACCCAAGTAAATAGTGGCAATTAAGCTTAGCACTGGACTTTTACAATTACAAAGTTGGAGGCTTTTTCCTGCCCGACCCCAAATCTTCTTAAGACTAAAAAGTATCTCCTTCTAGCAAGCGTATTTAGTTTTGAAACTGGAATTCTTCAGTAACATATATCCAATCATTTCAAATATCCCACGGGAAAAAGACCTCAAAACTATTATAGAGAAGAATAAACCAACCGTACTTTTCTTAAAAAAGCTTTTGAAAGAAAACTTTTGTACTGCAGCAGCAATTGATGGCTGGATATGTACACCTTGGTATGGTAAATGGCCATGCAATGCCATATCAGATTCCTTTTATTTTGGTGGATTTTTATTTACCTTGTTGTTAGGGGGTTCTAAATTGTTTGTCACAATGAATCCTTTAAAGCATTTCCAGGGACGTTCTATACAGATACTATGCAAAATAAAATTTCATGCCAGAACTGAGTTTTTTGAATATACAATTAACTAGAAGAGTTTCTCCCAAATTTTGATTTGCAGTTATGAAGCTTCGGAATTCTTCATCAATATTTTACACATACCTGTTTCAGCCATACATTTGTTGTCATCAATTGATTTTTCTCATCCTGTAAAATAAAGCATATATCAAAATAAACAAATAATACAATAAAGCATATAAACATATAAACAATAAAGCATATAACAAAAAATAACCTATCCATAGGAAATAGGTGCTTTAGTTCACAGAGGTCTGCAACTTAAAAAACACAAAATACACTGCTGAAAGCATTCCAATCACTAAGTATGTTTACATGAGAACATTATATATCCATCTACAGGGCATTTTTATTACACAGATAATAATTCAGATGTTTAACATAGTGTGTTTAACAGGCACAATTATTTCAAATTAAATTATGCTCCTTTTAAAGTTATTGGAAAAAAAACCCCACAACTTATTTACTATACATACCACATCTACTAGCTGAGAGATTGCAAGGCCAAACTTGATTTTTATTGTGTCATTCAAGCGTTCCACGGGGCGAACCCATCTTTGGTAGTCTTCAAATAAATGCTTAAACAAACGATCTTCACTTTTAGCGATAAACGAAGGTTCAGATACAGCTATATTTAAAAAAAAAAACAAATAGCATTGATTCAGTGTGTGTACATCTGCATTCTTGTGTCCAAACAGTCACAGCTTTTTCATACAGAGTTCAATTTCTCATCTCCATCTCCTTTCTCTAGAAGCATGCCCAAGGTCGTGGAAGTAGAATTATATAAAGTTACCTGGTTTTATTAGCATCTTCATACCATTAGCACACTTCTAAAATCGATGAACATGAAGATAATTCCAGTAGGCAAAAAGCTCTTAGAACATTTGCACAACGCCACGCAACTATGGAGCTCCTCTGAAACGGAAAGCTGATCTAAGGGGGACTGAGGTTCTGTCAACCTGCAGCCACGTGGCACATCTGTAGCACACTCATAACCTGCAATCCTGTTTGGAACTTCACTCTCTTCCTGTTCAATGTATTTCTTCTAATGTTGGGTCACATTTCCCATGTATAAATTCTGCTGCACTTTCCCTCACACTGTTTTGTATCTTAGATGCGTGTGACAAATTATTTACCCATTCTAATGTTACTCTGACTGGAATGCACCTTGCTAGATCTGTTCCACAGCTCTCAAGCAGTCATTTTGGGGAAGATGGAGAGAGAGAGGAGGGAAGAAAAGGAAGATCCCAGTCCAGCTGAGTAACTGGAGCAAGAAGAGCTTTCCAAGGTGGTGTGAAGATGAGCGCTGCCCTGAGAAGCATCAACCAAAACATCACCTTGCATGGAAGGGTCTCCGGTCCCCAGGCTGGGTGACCACCAGAAAGATTTTTACTACTTACCAATGACATTTCGAAGGGAACTACCGCCAAAAAAAAAGACCTAGCAACTTTTAAGGGACAGCATAAACAAAAGAAAGGAGCTCACCACCATCTCTTTTTAATGCAGACTTAAAATATTATGCCATTACATAAATCTATGGCACGACCTCTCTAGAAATCATGTGCTCACCAACAGCATCCATCTAAAAAAAGATATATCAGAAGCATAAAATCACCAGGGAATGTCATCAACAGATTAAAACCAGAGACAGTCATCCATACAAGGAGGGATTTAAAAGATTAACATTACTTTCTTTGGAGAGGAGGTGAATTTAGTCAACGTAACAGGAGCAGATCAACTAGGAGCAGTACAACCAGAAAAGAACACTTGTGGTATTCAAACTTTCTCGTTAAAAAGCTAAAGGAAACATCAGTTAAGTACCAATTAAAGGCAGCATAAATGCTCTGCTACTCGGAGTTCGTTACCATGGCCATTGAGCGATTCAGGGATCCCGAAGAGGACAGGGATTTCAGAACTGCCTGTTTGAGCTCGCCGCGTGTCAGGGAGTGTCACACCCGCCCGGGGTATCCGCTCCCATCCCCTCAGAACCTGCAGAGCCCCCCTCAGGCTTTGACCAACGCTTCCAGGGCCTGGTGTTTGTGGCAGGGCTTGGCTGACGCCTCTCAGGCCGTTAATCTGGACCGACCTAAGGCAGCCTCACCCGACTGCAGCCACCACAAATTGAGACGGGCAGGCTCAGCCTTCAGCTCCCTTCCACTCCTCCGAGCGTGACAGCAGCGGATTCCTGACGCGCTGGGAAAGGACCTCTGGACGAAACACCCAGAGCACTGCAGAGCCCTGCAAGGCACCTTGGGCAATCCAGCAGAGTTCTTTTGCACACTAACTGGATTTCCTGAAGTGCCACAGTGTCAGCAGAATGTAGCTTAAGAAACAGGATCAGCCAAGTGGGAGCAGCAGGACCCCTCTTTTCCTACAATTCTTCCCCTACACCAACGTGCTGCTGAATGGTTCTTGCTGAGGGCCAAATCAACATCTGGGGTTTAAGACGGGTCACCCTTTCTGTTTCAAAATACAAATCCTCCTGTTCTTTTGCTCTTTGAGATATATTATTTGTCTGCGTTCTACAATTTGACACATTCTCCGTTTCAAGATTGTGGACTTGTGGGAAGTGCAAACAACTGATGGGCAACTTATACCACACAGCTGAGACAGCACGGGTGCATACAGGAAAACTCACGGGGCAGAAGGAATGCTGCCAAAAAGGACCCAGCCACAGAATGTTGCACGTGTACAAGGTATCTTGTAAATGTACAAGTGCCAAAAACGTGTTGAACTGGTTCAGTGTATCCTCATTAGCCAAGGATCTTTTCTTATTTGTAACCATCAGCACATTTGCCACATTTTACAGACATCCAAAAGAATGCTTCCTGAAGATACAACGTAATTTCTCTATTTCTATATCCCTGTTTCCTGAATTATGAATGATTTTGTGTATATTTCAGCCCAATATTTCATAAATACTCGGTTTTTATATTAGCATTAATTACATTTCCCTCCTCCAGTTACAGCGCTCAGCTGAATTTTTCGTACAATTTAAGACTGACCATGCAGCTGGATATTATCTCTCCATTAATTGACCTTGAAGCAATGCAGAGGCAAAGTTGCACTTTCACCATTTCTGTGTTCCTGTAAGACGACCTCCTGTGCAACGATACAGCACCTTCAGGGTATGTGCTGTTCCCAGATTCAGCTCCTCTTAAAACACAGCATCTTCTGTTATGCCACAAGGGAACCTGTTCCTTCACTGCTTTTTTATACTTACAGATTATTTTTCAATCATTTTATACTCTGACCTATAATATACTCACTGATCTATTAGAATCACCGTTATTTACTAGCATTATAGTTCAATAATTTATTTTTTCCTTTTTCTGGTCATAGATGTATCTACACTTTTCAATATTTCTAGTTTATTTGTTTATTAATACACTGAGGCAAACTGGTCTAGAAAATACATCTTAAACAAAGGAGGGCTCCATGAGGAGGCTGGGAATGGTAACAGTATATTAAGACTTGGCAAAAACAAAATAAATAATCACCCCTACCTTGTTAATTTTATTTCAGGGGCCATTCAAATAATTTGCTACATAGACTGCATATGTTTTATATCTCTTTTCCACATACCTATGTTTTAAGATTACAAGGGGCTGTGATTCTTAGTTGCTCCTTGTGCTAACATCAATAAACAGAATTGTGAAGAGCTGGTGACAAGTGGAAAAATGTAAAGAGAACGAGTGGAAGAATTTTAGTGGCTAAAGGCGGCAGAGCTGCCAGCTACGCTGGCTGGAGAAAAGCAGAAATTGGAGGTTAAAGCCCATGGCTAGCAAGATTAGCAAACAAACAACTCAGAGAACAACTCATCCTCATACTGAATCCGATGGCAAGAGATTATGGCAACCCCTGCCACTGGCTCAGTGTACTAAAAAATCCTTCGAAGATCTGCCTTTGAAGGGCAGTTCTAAGCTTGCCTTTATTTGTATGTCTTCATTTTCACTGAGGCCAGGGAACCCCTGCAGTTTAAACCAAGGGCAGCTCTCTGCACTGTTCCGTGGTAATTAACTCCCAATTATAATGATACTTTATTATTTTGCACCCTAAACCCTTTTCACTGCCCCTCAATATTAAGAAGATTTCCCATTGTTATTTCATTAGGTGGAAGACAGGTAACGTATTAAATTGAAGTTTGATTTTTACAGTGATTCCTCTGACACTTTCAGAAGGATCATGAGTCATGCTTCCTGCGTGGTCTTTAATTTTTTGGCCTACTTTTGTGTCTATGCATTAGCAACTGCCCAGAATCCAATCACAGCCAGGCGTTTAATTAACAGCGAGCATTTAGAAAGATCACAATCGTCTTAACTAGGATGTCTGTATGTCAGAGCAGCAATACTAACACTCTTCCATTTACTGAACAGGAGCCAACTATCACATTCTGAACTTCCCAGAAGTATCTTTTTCTCCACGGTTTTAAAAAATAAAGGCACACCGATAAGCATGGAAAAGTTACTGGAAGGATTTGTGCCTTCTCACTTTCCTGCCAGCCAACCAGCAGCAAAATGAAATTACAAGCATTGGACATGAAACTGTGAGGAATTTTAAACTGCACTACTGCTTAGTACTTACCAACATGCACAGAGGTACAAGAGCTGCTCGCAGGAAGCAGGGGAAGGTTTTTCTTACATCCAACTTAAATTTAAAACGTTAAAGGAGAATGAAACTATCCCCTAGCAGCTCAGCAACAAGGAGCAATCACGGCACGTATTTCTGAAGGCATTCACAAGTTTGGTTAGTAACAGTAACACACTGCCACTGCCAAGGCAGGGGGACTTTCTGGGATTCTGTCATCTCCCTTTGTGCCCCTTCGAATCGCCGAATCATTTCCAGCGATTGCTGACCCGTGGGTAAAGGCTGGAGACGCTTTGGGAAGTCGGCGCCGGGGAATGCTGAAAGCAAACAGCACCGAGGGTGTGGAGAAAGTGCAGACAGCACAAGGGAGAGCAGGGATGTGGAATCTGACGGGCAGAAGAGCCATTTATAAATGTAAGGACTCTGTGTCACGGAATTAAGCACAAATCCAAAAGTGTACATTAAAAAGACCTTATGAAAATAAGAGCGGGGCCAGGGCTTCTCACGGGCTGCCCAGGGTGCTGCAGACGGTGGCACTGGCCTTACCTTCTGCCCCTCTGCTCCATTCCACTCTTGGGTACACAGAACCCTACAGCTAACAGAAAGAAATCAGCTACATTGCTCAAAACCACATAAAGAGCAGGAGATTTCAAACCCTATAACAGCACACAAACATCAGGTTTTACCATTCTAAAAAGTGGGAAACCATGCAAGTATTTCCTTCTACAAATCAACACCTACATTTCTCCACGAATCAACGCTCACCTTTACCCCCTAAGAACATCTAAAAAAACCCCATAAAATATTTTAAGAGAAAAAAATCACAAGAAACCCACAAAAGCAGGAAGGTTTGCAGCTTCCTGTTGGGTAGGGAGAAGGATTTGATGTGTTAAACTGAGTGGAAAACGCTTGGGTGCATGAACTGCCTAGGAAACACCATCACAGATCTGCAGCATGGCACAGCAGGATTAAAGGTTGTTCTTAACCTCAGCTCCATTTGGGCACAGAAGCCTCACCTGTTAGTTTAAAATTCAGAGCAAGAACAAAGCTTATACTTCGACTGCATTTTAAACCAACAAATATTTTCTCCTGACAATTCAGAGTTATCCAAGATAAAATATTAGTTCACTATTAACTAAAGGAAACACCAAATTAATTTACAAGAACTCTTATAGCAAATTGCATTTTATTTTAGAAAAAAAAACCAAATTGTGAAAATAAAGCTTTAGCCTCACTATATACGATCAGTTCTCAGTAAAGTCAAAACTGCTGGCTTGTGCTAAAAGGCAAAACTTGGCTTACCCTGACTGCAGGTAAATCCCTGCAATCATATAAATCATACAGTGTAACACTATGATTTTGCATCTTCTGTCATGAAGAACATGAAAGACACTACTTTTCCAAATATTGAGACTAAGAATAACCTTTTCAATCACATCCAGCAGTGACAGACTATTTGTAGGCTGAATTAAAACCTAGACGTCGATACAATCAACATTCCATAAAGCATATTTACAACCGCTTTTTCAAATTTCAGTTAATAGAAAAAAAGGTCAAATTTATCTTTCACTGATTTTGTTTCTGCCCGTAAGTATTGCAGTGACGGTTTCAAGACATCCTGCAAAACTCTCGGCATTGTGCTCACAAATTATGTAAGTGCAACGTTTTGCAACAACTGTTTCTAAATAAATCTGTGAAAAAGCAGTGATTTGCTCCTTTAATCTTTGTGTAATTCTATAAACACTCCATCTTCACGTGCTATTTTGCATCCTTCAACTCGGAAAGTTAAATCCTGACTGAATTATGAGATTACCTCTTTTGAAGTCAAACAAACACCGCACAACCAAACTAAAGAGACTTCTGCTACAAATCCTTACGAGGGTTGTTTTCATGGGCAGTCACATCCACACGCGAAATTACAGTTAATAAAATAAAATACATTCTGCGAGTTTATCTCTGTACTAGATGCAGAGCACACACCACAAACCTACAGCTGCACCTCCCCTCAGAAAGCGAGCACTGCAAAAACGGCAGCTGAGACTTTTAAATCGTCATATATGTATATATATATATATATATATACACATTTAGAAAGCGCATGTAATGTAATGAAAGACTGATAATGCACCTGAAAAGCTGTAGTTAAGCAAAGACATTTCCCCCCTCTTCTGTGAGGGGGCAGCTCTGGTGAGCCCCCGCTCGTTTCCTTTTTAAAGCCCAGCGCTCCCCCGCCACCGGACCGGGCACCAGCCTTACCTTAACCTCGTCCGACAGAAAGTTGATGGCGCGGAGAACGAAGCGGGTGCGCAGAGCGCCCGTGGCCGGCAGCATTCCCCCACCCCGTCCCTGGAGAATCCCGCCTCATTTTCCCCTCACGAAACGCTGCCGCTGCCAGCCGGGCAC
>VWZN01013593.1:100311-110768 GCA_013396955.1 Regulus satrapa | reverse complement strand
TGCCGGGGCCGCTGTCCCGCAACAGCCCCCGGGCCGCGCCTGCTGCTGCCGCGCCCTGGGAGGCTGCGAGTGGAAGCGACTTCTGGCGAAAAAAAATAAAAAAGAACTTTTAAATGTCCGTCACATTCGAAACGCTCAGTAGGTTTGGGGTTTTTGGGGTTTTTTTTATAGTTCCTAAATCGGTTACGATTTTTAAAAGTTTCTAATTCAGAGTATTTTGGAACTTTTAATCTAAAATAGATGAAATCTATTTAGATAGATTAGTCTGCAAGCTAAAAAGACTTAGGATATCTCCACGTCTTTAGTATATTATAGATGTACAACATATATAATAAATACTCTGTACAAAACGCGCTTTTTTTTGCTGTATCTGATAAATAAAATCTGTTACAAAAGACAACTTTCAACACACAAAGTGAAATTTTATCAGTGATTTTTCCTAAATCGCCCTAATGGAAACGTACAGCATACACATTGCCACAAAAAAAAAGAGAATTAGCTTGCATTAATGCTTTTTTTTTTTTTTAAATCTAAGACAGTGTTTAATATTATATAGAGGGAAAAGACTTGTAAGGAAGGGCTAAATGACTTTCAGTGTTAATCAGCTTCTACATGAAAAGTGCTAGATACCAGATTCCTCAGGAAAATGGCCCTTTATTTAACCCAAATAATTTTAGCAACTTTATAACTTTCTAAAATGAGCACTACCCAAACAGCAATTTCATTAAGCATGTTGTCAATTGTCAAAATTCTTTTATACCAATTACTTATTATACAGAAAAACTGCATCTCTCTGTGTAAAATGGTGAATCTTTTCAATGAGCAAAATGGAGCATTTCAATCCTTTTTTTTTTTTTTTTTAATTTTTTAACTCATATATTTCTGTATTATTTTTTCCTGCAGCCATATTTGGGTTGGACACGTCTGTGCAAGACATAATGCAAGCACAGTCCAAGCACACAAAAAAAGGCTGCTTACACAGGAGTTTTTTCCAGCACACTTCCAGTGACAGGCTGCATTGAATGCTCTGCAGTAAATACGGTGGTTTTTATGTACTGAGAATCCTTTTGTATGTGGCACATCTTCCACAACCAAAATATTTGTGTGAAGGATGCAGCGTGACTCTTATTTTGAAATGCTGCATGTATACGCAGTGGTCAACTCAAGATTTTATAGTAAATGAAAAATATATTTTAGCCCAAAACAGGGCACAAACCCCCACTTGAAACCCCCGGGTTTTGGGGTTTTTTTTTTCTTTTTTTGTTTTTGGCACTCTGTAATTCTGATATTTTCTGAGTGCTTCAAGAATTACTGGCAGTATTTGTACCGAAATTGCAACTCTGTCGTTTTTGATGGAATCTGGTTCACTACTGCACTGCACCTGGTGTTCCTAACACGAGGTTATCAGGTAAAAATCTGCATTTCTGTGCACTGCAGTAGATGCATTTCACAGCTAAAATGTGTTGAACAAACAGCGTTGAACATAGCTGCCACTGGAACGTGCAGGACATAGGAAAAGTGGTTTTATTACATAACTGTGGATTTCTGCAGCTGGGTCCTAACGAGGCAAAGCAGATGCTGGAGGATAGAAAAGGATTAAACTGTCTGGGTTACACGCACCAACGTTTAGTTTTGATGAATGTTTTATGTCGCATCAGCTGGCACAGATTAATTATGTTGTATGATTACCGTTCTAGGAAACGGTAGGTAGAAATAAGGAGCTGTTTGTTTTTTCCTGCTGCTTTGAGCTTGGAGCAGAATGTTAACGGTATCAGCAGCATGTTCAGGTTAATATTTACCATCAAATGAAAATCTAAACAATCACATGAGGTCTTTCAGAGGACCCTCGTGAGCAGGAGGTGCCATCTGAAGGTCCCCACTGAAGTAGGCTCAGAGAATCTGCAATAAATGGGCTGATGGCAGCTTTTACTGTGCACTGAAGAGTACTTTAACTGGAAAATCAAATGCCAAATTAAAGCTGGATAAAAATAGCTAGCTGCTCAGTTCTATTTGTAAAAGGAGAAACGTTCTAAAAACTTTGTGGAGCTGAAATTTTCCTCCAGATTAAAGCCAGTGAAGGGTACTCTTAGATCCAGTAACTTCAGTGGGTTTTCATATTGTAGTAGAAATAACTGCAATTAAAACTTGAAAATGAGGATAATTTTCACTGCAGAGCTGTGGTGGAAAACGCTCTTTAGAGAAAATGAAAGAGATTTAAATAAGTCTTGGAATTTTCTTCAGTCTGAAACAAGACAATTTCTCTCATTTGGAAGCATTTGGGTGTAGCTGCTTCTTGGACTCGCCCGTCCTGCACACTGAGCTGTGTTATCTGTGTATCACACCCAGTCCTGAGGCCTCTGAAACCACTGGACACCCTCAAATCCATTTTCACAACACAGTGGAGAAGTATTTTTTCCTCACTTTAAGGTTATAAACAGAAAGAATAAATAATTACCTTGGAAATACGTAACAAACCAGAAACAGCTGTCAAATTTAACATCAGGAGGTTTTTGTTGTCTCTTAATTTGGGTGCTTTTGTAAGCGACGAGTAAAATATTTGGATGAAGAGGGAAGCATGCCTAAAGATAAGAAGCAGTCTTGGAAGTTAATCTGACTTTATTTGAACAGAATACAGTCACCTAGAAACAAGCTAACTATTTTTAAACACTGACAGATGCAAGAGACAGCACAGGTAATTAATTATTGGAGAAGCAGTAGTTTCCTTATCCCTTAAACTACTTAGAATAACAAAGCACATTACAATTTCTTAGGACAATCTATTTGTGAATATTTGCATATTTGCCCTAACAAGTTATATCATGCACTCAAGTGAGATATAAGCTATCCAGTTTTTAAAGTTTACAAACATCCTATTATGCAAACAATTTTAAGTAAATACTTTTACCTAATTTGAAAAATCTGCCACCTTCCACAGCACCACATGAAGTTCTTGTTTTAAAATAACATTAAATCCACAGCAATAGCTAAATATTTTAAATACTTATGTAATACACTGTAAACTCTACGTAAACACTACGTACACCAAAAAAAAAAAACCATACAAAGAACAGGAAGATAATTTTGATTAGCAAAGATACCTCAAATGTATCACCAGAATCATTTTTCTGTTCTTACGACTTATCCCCAAACCACTCCCAGAAAAGGCACAGTTGGTGGTGACTTTTTTTTTTGTTTTTTTTTTTTGTTTTAAAACACACAAAGCCAGAATCAACACAATTGGCCAATGCAGTCAAACACTGCTCTTATTTCTAGGAAGAACAGGTAAGAAAGTTGCATTCGTGTCCAGATGGCTCAGGAGGATTCTACTCATGAAAGATCTCCAGCATCTGCTTACTGTCCTGGGCTCAAATGCAGAAAAGAATCACAAATGAAGTTTTGCTCAGGAGAACTTAGCTGTACATCTTGGACATGACTGCCAGCTAGAGTTACTTGCCTCTTCCAAGGCAGTACTGAGTCTTGGCTCACAATTAGTTATTAATGGCACTCAGGAGAGATGATGGTTTTTTTAAGTTAAATTGGTAATTACAGTTCAAAGATTATACCCCCTAAAGTATTAGACAATACTTCTTCCACTTGGTATAATAAATAGATCTTTTGAAACTTATCACAATGCTTCAATATGTTTATTAAAGTCATTCCAACTTGTTATTATTACAGTATCTAAAAAGTTCTCCTTTACCAGCAAATGATGCCACGTTTGGCAAAGAAATGGTATTGGTAATTCATTCAACCAAGATATGCATATATGAGTTATCCCCATTTTTTTAGAAAAAGATGCTTCTAAGAAAAATATTTCAGTAAGTCTATATTCTAAGCTATTTGATAATACTTACACTACTACACTAAACCAACTGCTTTTTATGAACTATGTACATCGGTGAACACTAGCTCAGGTGCTCTAACAGTGTCCTAGAAGACAGAAAGCACTGCTGGAATCTATCACGTATTTTTGCAAGTAATCTTTGAGAAGTGAGGAAAAAAAAAAAAAACCAACTCCATTTTGGCATTGCTGCTTTTAGAGCATATTCCAAGTACTTGTATAACCATCACCAGTGATCCAGAAATCTGCAAAAGATGCTGATATATTGCATTCATGGTATCAAAAAATAGAAAGATTGAGCACTGAATTTCTACATAAAATGGAGCTTGAGGTATTTATACAGTCCTTTATAATGGAGATTAAATATCACTCATTGCACGTTGTCTGCAACTATTCAGGACTTGTTCCATGAAATACCTTCCGAGGTTGTTATTTGGAAGACCTACTGTTGCACCAGGTGTAAATAAACGTCAGCTGAACTTGCATTAGCTGTAAAAAAGGAGCATTAACGAAGTGCTGCCAGAGTTCAGTGCTAGAGACTAAAGCAATTGCACCAGGAGCTGGAGGAGGAGCGAGCAGGTCCTGCAGGGAACCCACAGCCTCCACCACAGACATCTTGAGTCAGATTCCTTCCCTCCCTTCTCAACCGCGACTCTTACAGCAGTCAGCTCAAAAATGGGTTTAGTCCAGAGGAAGGGTCATTTCTGGCCATGTTGACAAAGTACATTTTAGTAAAAAAAAGGTCTGAGATGGATTAAAACCAACAAAACGCCGTATGAATTCACTCAGCTTCTTTAAATGGTCACATTAAATCCCGTATACATCAGGTCCTTGGGGTAAGAAACACAAACCAACCTAACAAGATCAATAAAATTCAGGGGGGAAGGGGCACACAGATGGGCTGGATTACCTCTGTCATGGTTTGAAAGTCAGCAAGGCCCCACTTTTAAACACGTCCCTCAGGCATTGCACTTCGCTTTCGGGCTCTGAACGGGGGCACGGTGATTTCAGTAAACTCGTTTTCATTTACTTTGCTCACTCCAGATCACTTCTTTTCAGAAGTAGATTTTTGCTCATCTGACTTTTTTTGCATTCAGCAGAGGGACAAGCTGGACAAAAATGACTATGACTCCTAATTCACGCACCATTACGATTCCTTAGTGGTTAACCAGTTTGTTTTCTTGACCGGTGTGTCAGAGAAATGAACCAAATTCACTGGGGAAGTATCAACAACACTGAACTAAACTAAACACCTAAACCGTTCTCCATTTCCTTTCAGGATAAAATGTGAAATAGTCAACATGGCCTAAAAATCATGCACTGCTTTACTTACCTATTTGTACTTTGACAAGATATAGCATTTTCACATGGCCTTTGTAAAATTTCTTTCTAGTTTGTGTGAATATAACTAGTGTTGTATGATTAATTCCTTAGAAAACACATGCACTTGTGAAGGCTATGATAAACTGAACACATTTGCTAGAGGGCATTTTTAAAACACTACTGCTTGCAAGACCATCAGTTTGACAGAGCCTGCTATAGAACAAAATAGGCCAAAACTAAAACTTGGCATGCCAGCACACTTTAATTCTGTATTTGTGAAATGACTTTTCAAACTTAGGAGCTCTTTTCACTACCTTTAAAGGAAAGCCCACACATACACACAAAATTCTAACAATTCTAACACCATATTTGTTCTTTACCAACTAGCATATACCTTGTTTTAATGGTTTAAAGCAATTAAATTCCTCAAGATTGTGCATATCCAGGCATTACTGAGGAAATAAAGACACCCATCACTATTCTTCTTAAATTTTATTCCATAATAAAAAATAGAAGATGAAAGAAAGAGTGTTCAAGAATTAAAGCAATTATTGGTCAATGTAAGGAGCAGTAAACGAATTATCTAAATGATGACTAAGGGCCTGGTTCATCAAAAGTACTTCTGCGTCCTCCGTGGCATAGCTGTAGGCTTCTACAGCACAGGAACCCAGATTACCTTTTGCTGAAGCAGGTCCTTTATTAACTAGAGAACACTTGATTTCATATTCTATTTATCCTTCTCTTTTTGTTCTTTCTCCTTCTTTTCACGTTCAGCTTTTGCTTCCTCCTCCTCATGTTGTTTAATCAATTGTTCCACCTCCTTTTGCTTCAGAACCCTTATTACTGTCTTTCCGTTCTCTCTGGTCAGTGTTGCAATTTCAACTGAAACACATGGAACAGACAGCAGCGGTTTTAGGCAGAGCAATCCATCATCCGTGAGCAGGGCGAGCCGGGAGAGCGCGAGCGGGAGCTCCAGCGCCGCCTGTGCCGCGCGGCCTTGCCCGGGCAGCTCCACCCCCAGACTGCAGCCTCGCCTCTGGAGCTGCCCATCGGGGATCAGCCTGGACTAAGCTACCTCAATCTGCTGCTTCTGACTGCTTTTTTGTTGGTTTTTTTTGTGACAACACTGCAGTGAGCCACGTCTGGAACACGTGCACTCCCTGCTCCTTTGTTTAAGGGGAGGGTGCTATCCCGTGTCAGCTCACCTTTCTCAGCAGAGAGCTTGCTGACATCCATGGTTTTGTTCAGAACCTTAATGGCCAACGCCAGGGCGGTCTTTAAGGTCATTTCCCCTTCTTTGTAGTCTTGCTTCAGCATTGACACAGCTGCCTGTAAATGTCACAGAAATTCAAATGGTGTCTTTGGGCAATCAACCACACAGTTGGGGTTGTGCCAGATAATACCAACACAGGAATCAACAGCAGCACTTCTACAACCACCTGTAAATCTCTCCCGCACTAATAATCAACAACTCGGCTTAATTAATACAGTACAATTTACACTTTTAAACTTGTCTTTTAGAGAAGAAAAACCCCAGGACTTACAGCACTATTATTCCCAATGCACGTGGCTTTCCACCCTCCGTAATTTCCACTAGGATCACTTTGATACAGCTGAAATCCATAGTGCTTATCCCAGCCAATATAGAGCAAGGAAACACCAAAAGGACGTTTTCCTGTAGAGAAGAAGGCTATTAGCAACCTAAATATAGTAACGAGATTGCTCATGAGTGACAATGACATTCTTTGATTTCGTTTTTCCATCTATTCCTGTGAACTGGGATTTAAGAGGCAGTTCTGCACTTGTGTTGCTTGAGATAAGCATGCCAGCGCTTCCTTCGAGGTCACGGGCTGGGAGGCAGCAGAGCTTTATTCCATTTAACCTTACAAGAGCAGTTCATTGGTGTCTCCACGAATGGTAATTTGTGTTAACTCAGGGCTTTGAATCAAACTTTAATATTTCAAGTGTGTAGCTTAGCTGACAAAGCCAGGTAGTTTAAAAAGTAGTTCTCTCCCACTATATTTATGCAAAACAAGACTCATCAGTTCATACACCGAGGAAAACTGCTTACAGTATAATTTTCTAACGAGTTGCTTGAGCCATGTCAACAGTTCTTTTTTCCAGTGTTAGAATCTTGGTACCCCTACATACAGATCTGGTTTTGATTCATTGTGCGGGATGGGCCACAAATGTTGAAAGGCTGCCTAAACAATTCTCTGCTGGTCTTTTCAAGCCATTCATTAAATCCAAGAGCATTCAGAGCATTCTATGCAATGGGCCAGCATCTCAGCCCTCAGCTTCCCAAGCCATAAAGAGCAGAAGCCTCAGCAGCAAAAAACTGTAACCATGACTACTCTTAAATTAGGCTGTTTTTTTCCTAAGTATAACTTTTTAAGAGAATTCAGCAGAACTGTCCACAGACTTAGATCCTTCATGTTATGTAAGAGAATTATCCTTGAGACATTTAGTAACACAATGATTCATCACACCATTACCTCCAAACTGTGTATAGGCCTGCTTGATATCACACAGTGCTGTCACTAGCTGCTCACAAGGAATGGGCTCTTGATACTGTAACAAATACCTAATATCAAACAGGAAAAAGAACAGTTTTCAAAACTCGTTTTGCTCACCACATCCTGCACGAGATTCAAGAGGAAACAAGTTCCCAAGTTAGAGCCTCTGTGATCTGTTCTGTTTCCACCCACCTCTGATCTGCTAAATTCATGTGCACTCTGATCTAATGCACGGGACAGCACGGCCCAGTAAACCCCCTCAGCTGTCAGCACACCCACCTCTGTGCAATCAGCCTCAGCTCGTTGGTCAGAACGTTGGCGTCCGAGGTGATTCCTGCCACGCTGCACGCCATATCCCTGCAGGAGGAGCGCACAGATTACACGGACTGCTGGCAGTCTGCAGCCAACACCCTCACACGGGGGCTCAGCAGAGCACCTTCTGCTGGGCTTTTCTGACCCACACTACACAGCTGCCACGAGAAACGGGCTCAGCAGCTCCTTCAGGGCGCACCACAAGCGTCAGTAATGGTTTGCTCAGAGCAAAGGTGGGCAGCAGAAGCCAGCGAGTCAGGGTGGGGTTTACACACGTTGTTCTCAGGAGAGGGTCACGCCAAGGATGATTGAGCTCTGAGGGCTGTACAAGAGCCCCGGGCAGACACAAATAGGCGCCTCTCAGGAGGTCACCTCACACAGACACCAACCAGAGACGTGTCAGGCCTCGGGTGGGAGCTGCTGGCTGGCACACGGCATCTGTGCGACTGCAGCTTCACAGCCTTGCCAGGCCCTCAAGAGGAACGAGCACTTGATTGTTCTGTTGGATCTTAATTTGATATCCCTGTACCTCAATCTGATATGCTGCAAAGCTTTTGCTACACAAAAAGGATTGGTGAAATTAAGAGTTTTCTGGGTTACTCCAGTGCACTGTTACTCTGCCTCCTTGAAAATCCATACTTCCTACCACTCCAGGTGCTTTCAAGATCAGCATGGAATGGGAGGCAGACAGGATGGAAAACTGTCAAGGAAAACTGCAGCTTCTGTCAAGGATGAAGCTTTACATGTACAACAAGAAAGTATAATCTGTGAAACTTTGCTCTATCATAAAAAAATTCAACTTCCAGGAGCTAGAATGAAAATGGCAATAGAAAAACATCTCTGCTACAATTGTGGCAAAGAAGCCTAAGGCAGGGTTCACCCGGTTACCTTGTACTTTTTGAGCCAGGAAAGAAAAAGAGATGTGGAAGGGAAGCCGAAATAGTACGGTAATGTTTGCGTGCGTTCCTTATTCTGCCCCCCAATGGTATTTTGTGAAATTGAGATTTCTCCCTTTCCTTAACTGCTACAACACGGCTTGCTACCAACACACAGCCTATTCCACCTAGAAAATTCCCCTAGAGATAAAAACCCAAACCAGCCGTACTTCCACTTCACAAGGGGAGCTACTCAAGTGAGCAACGACAGAATACTTGCTTAAAACACCAACCAACCAAAGAGATTATAAACGCTTCGCACAAAAGTACCAGCAGGCTCTGTGCTAATCAGCGCTTCGGACATTTCATCACCATTTGCACTCACTCGTTCAGTTTGTAGATCTTCTCTGAGAAGAACACTTCGTCAAGGAGCTTGTGGATGTTGCGCCGCTCTGCCGCCAGCAGGACTCCATCGTTTGCCAGGATGCCCAGGCAGGTGCCCGCGTGCCCGATGGCCTCCATCGCGTACTCCACCTGGTACAGGCGGCCTGGGGGAGGATTGCAATTCCCGGCATCAAAAAACACTCAGCAGGACCTGAAGGAGCAGCAATCTGACACCTGCTCGTCTGTCCCATCTACTTCCTCACTCCCTTACCAGTTAATGGGAATTTAACTGGCTGAAAGGGAGGAAGGAGATTAAGGTAATGCTGGACATGGCCACTGGAGAGAAGAAAAAAAAAAGCCTTTCTATTAAAAACAAAAAAAAAAAGAAGAAAAAATTAAACAACTCTCTGCCGCAGTAGAAGAAGCCAATACAAATTTTTAATAAACAAAGTATTTTATACTGGATTTCTCGGGTGCATCCCATCTAAGAAGTAAGAAAACGTGGGTTGTACCTACTTGTTTCAGCATGTGCAAGAGTAACAAGGAGAGGCGTGACTGCAGCAGCAGGAAATTATCCATTCTCAGGGGATAATGACAAAATCTACCCATACTCAAACAAGAGATAAATGGTTATTTCAAAAGCATGGCAGGCGGAATTACTCACTAATGGGACTCGGATTCATAATTGCTTCAATTAGAAGGAATTTGAAAGTGCCCACTTTGGACCCCTACTGTCCCCACAGAACCGGCTGCGGGGAAATATTATTTCTGTAACTCATATTCAGGCAGAAACATGCTACTAACAACCACCCTTCGTGCAACTGCTTCGACAGCTTTGAGAAAAACAGACAAGAGTTTACTTGAAAGCGTCGGGTTAAAAAATACCTTCCGGAGAAAATATGGTAGTTCTGGAGTCGTATCTTCGAGACTGCAAAAGGAACAGCTCAGTAAGCGCCACCGGTGTCCCGTCACCGGGGCCCTCAGGCGCCGGTGCGCCCGGCGCGGGCAGGCGGGCCAGGGCCAGGCGGCCCAGGGGCTCACTCACCATGGTGCCGGGGACACAGAGCGGCAGGAGAGCACGGGGAGCGGCGCCGGGCCTGCAAGAGAGCGCGGGGGAGCGTGAGGCGAGAGCGCCGGGCAGCGGCACCGAGCGCGTCCCGGCCCGGCCCCAGGGGGCGCTGCACAGTCATCCTCAGCGCGGCACGG
>VWZN01013593.1:76451-99627 GCA_013396955.1 Regulus satrapa | reverse complement strand
CACAGCACAGCCCAGCTGTGAGGGCGAGTATCGGCCCCGCTGCCGTGTGGGGGCTCGTAATGGCACAGCACAGCCCGGCTGTGAGGGCTGGTAATGGCACAGCACATCACAGCACAGCACTGCCCTGTGAGGGCTGGTAATGGCACAGCACAGCACAGCCCAGCCGTGAGGGCGAGTATCGGCCCCGCTGCCATGTGAGGGCGGGTAGTGAGTGGTCTCAGTGCACCCCCGCCATGAGGGCAGATGAGGGCTCGGCTCCCGCCGTGAGGGTGCATGACGGTCACATACACTCCCCCTGCTGTGAGGACAGTAATGGCCCACATCCCTGTGCCCGCTGTGAGGGCGGTAAAATGGTTTTCCCACCCGGGAGATGAGCCTGGTCCCGCCCCGGCCCGCAGACAGCCCAGGCAGTGGCTCCTTTATTGCTTTATTCAGTCCGGTGTCACTCCAAACACCTCAGCAGCTGCGGACTGATGGGGCAGGTGCGTGGTGCGCGTACGCCTGGGCAGTCTCAAACCACATCTTCTCCACAGCTTCCTGGCCCATCTCGAACATCGTCATTAAGTGTTTCCAGCCAGTCTTGGCCGTGATTGTGAGGTATTCCTTGTTCTCTGGGTACAGCAGAGCCGTGTGGGCGGCGATAACGAGGGACTGTGCAAACCTCCCACTCACCAGGAGAAAGAGAGCACCTCTCTCCTCGGTGGTGAGCGGCAGGACGCTCTCAAAGCCTGCGAGAACATGTCCCCCAACGCTCAGAGGGTCTGGGCTCTCAATCATCATGTACATGATGGCAATCGCCACCTCAAACACGTAATAGCCGTAACTCATGTCACTGAAGTCCAGGATGCCAGACACTATGTACTGGGGATTCTCCAGGGAAACAGAAGTGGAGTCCACTAAAATGTTGTGGTCATTAAGGTCTCCATGATTGATACCTAAACACAGAAGAAACAGAAATAGTATTTAATAATTATTAAACAGCTGAAACAGCTTTGGGAAGATGCACGTCAAAACACTCGGCTACAAAATCACACTAGTTCCCTGCTGCCTTTCACACCTTTACTGCTTCCCGTGAGCCTCCACTGCGCTGCCAGGTGAGGAGAGCAGTGGAGAAGAGGGACATTGCACACCGTGCTCCTGCGACCTGCAGTAACAGTGCATGTTTGCAGACGCACAACAGTAGCTCCCCACGATAGAGCTGCGACATTATCATCGATATCAGTGTCAGCCGAATACCAAAAACTGGATTAAGTACTTCTTTATGAAAGGTAGTACTGTAGTCCATATATATTTAGTGAGTTGATACAGCAGCATGAGAATCATAAACTTAACTGGGAGCAAACCCATCAGAAAGATAAAGAACTGAGCCTGACTGGACAGAATATTCCTCTTGACTTACTCTGTGCTGTGCTCATTCAGCACAGTATTTGTCCATATCTAGGCTAGGGAAAAGAGATTTGATTTTTTTTTTTTTGCCACCTTTGTTTTCTTTCTCTATGGAACCAAACTCCTGTAAGAAATTTCTTTCTCAGTTCAACATAATTACAACGAGAATAAAATACTCACAGGCTCGGAAACTGCTTAGCTTGGGTATTACTTTGCCTTTAAACTGCTCAATAACTTGCTCCACCACTCCACGGTATTTGTTCTGGCCCAAGGCATAAATGTACTGGTCTAGAAGAGGAACATTTGCCAGGTTCCAAATGAACTGACCTCGGTGCAGACTTTTTACTGACGGATGCTGGAATTTCTTTGGAAAAAGCACACAGTAATATAGGCATAAGAAAAATTGCTGACTTGATGATTAAAAGGCTTGACTCAAACCCCCCTATTTTAACAGGTTTCTAATAAAAGATGAAAATGGAATTTCACCTTTTGAAAAGCGCCATGAGTTGCACTGTTGTTTTATATCAAGTAAAACAGTAACGTGAAGAATGTTTAAGGCAAGCATCTTAATATCTACATGCAGCCTGAATGTTTTTCCCCCACGTTTCAGGTACAAAGGTTACCTTAAGCCATTTGTCCCTTCAGTAATCTCAAACTGCTGTTGACTGTCCATAGGGGGATGTTATGTAACACCTTCAAGCCTCTGCCCAGGCCAGAGTCCCGCTCTGGCAGAGCTCAGCCTGCAGAGAGCTGTGGGAGCAGCAGACACCGAGCCCGGCAGCAGGCTGGGATGGGAGCAGGCACACTCCGTGCTTTTACAGGTGAGAGCTTTGGGGACAAGCCTAGGAACAGCTGGGCTGTGAAAATCCCGAGCACGGCACAGACACTCACCGTGGCTTCACGCTTGTGAAAGTTTGCCTTTGTACATCCAGGCCTCACTTCTTTAAACACACAAGGTCCTTAACCCCTCTCTCAGTAGCAAAGGGAAGGGATGGTTTGGAAAAGGACATTCAGAGAGGAAAAGTGTCTCTCTCCCACCCCATGTGTCTTGGACTCCTCAAATGCTTATTAAGGCGATCTCTGGGCCAGATTTGAGAAGTGCATAGGGCAAATTCAAAACAAAACAAAACAAAACCAACTTCCCACGAGAGTAGCTGGCTTCCTTTAAAGAAAAAAAAGGAAAAAACCCAGCAAAAACGATGCTTGTAATTAAGGCTCTTAGAGATCACTGATAATCAAAAGTGGGCAGTGTATGAATAAAGAACAAGACTGAGCCTACACCACCTTGGTGGATGATAATCCATACGGTAAGTGAATAAAAAGCCTTTCCCATCTGAATTGTTTCTCATTAACTACTTCCTCCTCAGCAGGATCAGTCACAGGCACATTTTGAGACTGGCTTATTTTAATCACAGCATAAGAGTGTGACCAGTGTGTCAAAAGGCAACAAACAATCTTTCACAACTGAAAAACGCCCTTGTAATTTGAGAATGTGCTCAGTAAAACTGGCAATTCATATTTCATAACTGTCTGAAGCTGGTATCCAGAACACGAGAGGGAAAGGTTAATGAAAGGTTCATAAATAATGTGAGGTCTTCCATGCATCAAACTTACTGGCTGATTGATCAGCTTGATTATCCTGTGTAACTACAGAGTAAAGGCAGAACTTCCTCTGCATGAAGGCTGAGTGGAATCGGTGGAAATGAGCAGTGTCACAGATCTCTCTCTGCTGGCACAGCTGGCGCGGTAGGGAGGGTGTCAATGTGAAATGTTCACAGTGCTAACGACAAGAGAATCTCAGCAAGTCAAAAGGAATTCAGAATAATAGATCAGCAGCTGTGCACCACACAAAAATCCTTTAAAATAAGCTGGACATTCTTTTAATTTGAGCACCCTAAGGTTCATCCTCCTCAATGTGCCAGGTTTTTTTACTAGTAAAGAACTGTTCTTCCTATCCTCATATATTTGCCTGAGAGCCTCTTTATTTCAAAGTCATAATGATTAGAAGGGAGGGGTTTCACATTTCCCACTCCAAGGGAGGGTCCTGCCTTCCTTAGCAGACAGCTTTGTCTTTTCAAACCAAGACACACACGAAGAAGAACTCGATAAGGAAGAGAGCTGCTGCTAAAGGTCTGCTGCGGGCTCAGTCTGGGGCCGATGGCCTTGGAGCTGCTGTTGGAACCTCTGCTCACTGCTGAGCCAGGTGACAGCCTGCGCTCCCTCTGCAAACCCTGCTCGCTGTCAGAGCCCAGNCTCTGCTCACTGCTGAGCCAGGTGAAAGGCTGCGCTCACTGCAAACACTGCTCGCTGTCGGAGCCCAGCGTGAAGTAACCCGCAGGCACAGCACGCGGCCGGGCCGTCAGCAGGAGCCTGCTGGACTCACAGCCAGGGTGGCTCAGCCGAGGAGAACAATCAGCTGGCACCCTTTGCGTGTCGTTGAACGAGAGTCTGTCTTGGCTCATTTCTGCCCCTGATGAGAGCTCTGCTACCACACTTGGCTTAAGGGAAAAGAATTCCTTCTCTCCCTCTTTATTTCTGCACTGCAGAAGGATCACCAGTACCATGGCACTTGTGTACTTGGGGAAGGGCTTTAGTAGCAGCCAGCTTGGAGGCTGGCACCTGAGCCTGGAGTCAGACTGAGACCTGCAGCCACCACACTTGCATTTTGCAGGTTAGAAAAGCGGGCAGCAAGCACGTGAGAAGAGATACGGCTTAGGAGAGAAGTCTGAGGCTGAAGCAGGAGAACTCACCTCTGAGAGCACTTTATCCACGCTGGCAGCCAGCCTCCCAATCTCATAGAGAATCTGAGCATTGGTAGTGATTTTTGCAACTGGTGTACCTGGCAGGTACGTCAGCAGCCTGACTATGTGCTTCTTACTCCCGGGTCTGGTACCTGACAGGTACAAGGAGAGAGGCAGTCAGTCACTCTGCTGGGCGCTACTGAGTGTTAGTTAATGCAAGAGGCAAAAAGGTGCAGCTACAAAAAACGTGTAGCAATTGTCAGATGCAGCTCGTAAAACAGATTTCATACGGAGCTGATTTGCCAGAATGCTGTGTAACAATGTACAAACTTGAAGACGCTTAGAAAAAAATCTATGCTGGATTTTCAGTCCTTGTGCTTGGACCCAACTTGGCACCAAGCAAGGTTCCTCCAGTGCCCACTCACACTCACATAAAGTTTTGCAGCAGAACAGGTCTCAGGAATCCCAAATGTTCTATGGAAGTTACAACGACAGTAAAAGCTATATCCCAGCACCATTTTTCTTCCAAACACTGTTAAAGCAATTTATTCTGGCTTCAGAGATGGGCTAGAGGTGTATTTTACACCACTCTAAAGGCAAATATTTCAAGCACCACACAGTCAACGGGGCGTTTTTAACTTCTCCTGTGCAAGGACACAGATGTCAGATAAATGCTTTCTCCAATTCCTTAAGCTATTTTCCTAGTTAACCATTACTCTGAGTTGTTTTGCTTCTGAGTTGTTTTTAAGTTAGGGCTGTTATGGCTGGAACACAGGTCGGCTGATGCATACCCCTACTATTCAAACACGGGCCCAGAGTTTCCCTTTGGCATACACAGGGTCTGCTGCTGCTGAGCTGAGGGTGAGAGCGGGGCAGTAGGGATGCCCACAGCGGCTCACCTCCCGACTCCAGAGACATTTTGTTCCCATCTTTTGTCAGGTAAGGAGTAGCTGAAGGGAAGCCTTCAGCGCTGAGAACCATCATGGCCTGGGTCTGTGCTTCGATGAGCTCAGGGTTCTGGCTGTCCTCTGAATTGGTGATTTTGAGGACGAACTCATCGGCGCCTTCAGCTGAGACACGCACGTGGAAGTTCTGATCGTCGTAGCTGGGGAGTGACCTGATCCAAGACACCTTCAACCCGAACACCCTGTCAACCAACTCAGCTGCCTCCCTCTCGCTGAGCGCGGGTTTGGTCAAGGCCTGGGCTGGACACTCATTTCCACAAGACATCGTGTCTCTAGGAGAGAAGGAAAAGCTCCATCATGTGATCTGTACCCTGACACCAGAAGCAATAATTACTGCAACAAAATGCATCCAGCTACTGCAGAAGAGTTTCCTGCATCTATTAACCAAGCCAAGAAAACCAACCCCCCGTGCCAGCTCGGGTTTCTTACATCAAGCTTCTCAAACAAACACTTAGGCTGCAGCCCCTCACAGAAAGGCTGCTAGAGAGACACTCTCAATCTGCTCATGATAAGAGACACGAAGAGCTTATTCCAAAAGCTTTTATTAGCTCATTTCTAGCAGCAGTCTAACCTAGTATTGTCGATTGCAAGGAACGACTCCTCAGGAGTCTGTGCTGAATCCCTGATCAGGATCTTGCGCCCGCAAAAGGCAAGAAGCATTTTAGTAAACCACAACGTTAAAGCAGATTAGAGCTTTCCGCTTGGTCACGGCCTGCCAAAAAATTCCTGCGCTAAGAAAAGCGGCACAAACCTGCGGACGCTCGCTCGTCCTTCGCCTGCCCAGCTCCAGGAATCTTGAGCCTCCCAGGCTCGGCGGGAGCCAACCTTTGTCCCGGCCGGGGAGGCCGCCGGGCTCGGAGCTCCCGCGGCGGGGGAGGGAGGGAGGGAGGGAGGGAGGGAGGAGGGAAGGCCCGGCTTCCTGGCAGAGAGCCGGGAGCCTGCGCCCGCAGCGGGCAGGAGGGAACGCGGCCTTTTTATTCTTCTGTTTGTTTGAACCCTTCTGTCAGCGCACCACATCGAAATCCCTGCCCAATGCTCGGACTGAAGGCTGTGTGTGTGTCACAGTGTGTCACACAGGATGCCTCAGGTTTGTTACACATACACACACACGTGTGTGTGTGTGTGTGTGTGTGTGTGTGTGTGTGTGTGTGTGTGTGTGTAACAAACCTGAGGCATCCTGCTCACGATGTCCTTTAGACTGTCCCAGAGAAAATATTAACTGGGACAATAGGGAATCAGTCCTAGCCAATTTTACCTTTAATGAAAATAATTACAAACCTCAAGATTAATATAGAAATATTTTCTGAAACTCCTCATGAAAAAAAAAAAAAAATCAGCCGTAGTTGATGTCCTGCTGTGACAGAATTAGGAACCTGAAGAAAAAGGAATTTAGAAAGGGCATGCTGAAAACCACACATAAAACCCAACCCCCCTCTCCCAACCCAAACACTGCCTAAATCATCTTGATTTTAAGTAAATCAGTTAAAAATCCTCTATCACAAAATTTTGGTATTGTTTATTGTGTAATATTAAGGACATACATAATATTACACATATATATATAATATTAAGGACACAAAATTGAAACCATAATCAAAAGTTTATTTTAATTAAATAGGGAATTTAGAAAAGGGAAGCTTACTTCCCCAATAAACTATATTTTTTCTCTCAAATTTTGGAACAGGTATTAATAAAAGTAATTGACCAACTCTTCTCCCAAATCACAAAATTAAGGGGTTTTTTTCCAAAAGAAGAGAGAGCTCTGTAAAATATTTATGGTTCCCTCTCCTGGTTTCTGAGGCCCTGACGCTTTAGCTCATTGGAATACAACAGGCACAGTGGGAAAGCGTTTGTGCTGTGGTTTAGCGTAGCTGGGTACAGAATGTGTTCCTGCTCTCTGCAAACAAACCACAAACCACCATCGCTCTGCAGATCGCTGCTACTCACGCTCGCTTCAGCCGCCGGAGCGCAGCGCTGGAGCCCAGGATCTGGCAAGGTCTGCGCTTCTCCTGCCGGCTGCTCTGGAGGAGCTCACTGTGCTCGTGAGGCGAGGCAGGGTTGGAAGGCTGCACTTTGCTCCGTCTCCTTATCTGTACACAGAGAGACTTGAATGATTGAACATCCATGAGTTGGACTCCAGTCTGAAAGTGAGGGCTGGATCGGTTAGTGCCCGACATCCCCTCCCCAGATCACTCCTGAGGATCTTCTCAGAGCTGCAACCTTGGCCAACGCTTGCTTTAACACAGGGTTTAATCTAGAGTCTAAATCAGACATTTTGCAGAAGGGAAAGAAAACGTTATTAAAAAGCATCTGATATAACGTCCAGAGTGGTGTCTGGAGCACAGCTAACCCAGAGAACATCCTTCCACACCAGCTCAGCATGCTCTGGGAGCCCAAACTCAGTCCTAACAAGTAAAAAGAATATGCATCATTATATAATACATAATATTGTCCTCTTTCTTTATTCATCCCCCCCATTCACACAGTGCCTTTTTAAGTTCATTCCATTCTATCTATTCCAAATAGACAGCAACATACGAGAACTGTGATACAATTTTCTTTATTAAAAATAATTTACAGCGTTGGTAATATTATATGCACAATTTTCATCAATTGAACTTAAGATACATCTATACAATACTTACTGAACTTACACTGTTCTGTTGGCCTTAAACAGCAGACAATGATTTGCAGTTGCTTAAATAGGATTAATATACATAGCTTCTTGTCCTTATAATTAGTTGTAAAATGTATAAACATCAACATTATCCCAAAGCTTTGTAGTTTGGGATGGGGAGGAAGAGGGAAGCAAGAAGAGAAAACATTTGCAAAAATTTCATCGAGATTCTCCCCCCCAAGTCCAAATGGAGAGAGGTCTATGTTAAACAGCCCTAACACAGAGTCACTTCTCAGACAGGCGCACGTCCTCCTACACTGCAGGGTACTAAAGCGAGGTCTGACTGACCGTTCGGTGTGTGAGCACAGCAATCCCCACTGTCCCGGCCCTCAGGGTCCCGGCAGTGCCCAGAGCTCACTGGCTGCTGGGCCCTCGCCCTGCCCAGGGCAGAGGGAGCAGGGCTGCACTCCCTGCACAGCCCGTTGCCATCACCGAGCAGGTGGTGCGGGGGCAGTGCTGTCCCACCCCCGGGCACGGGCCCAAGGGTGGGACCCCTGGGAGGTGCCACTGACCTGGAGCCTGCAGCTGAGCAGGCCCCGTGCCCAGCACGGCTCGGAATCTCTCTCTGGGCTAAGACACAGCAGTGCAGCGGAATTAAAGCAGCTGCTAAGGTAAGGAACCCCGTGTCTCTAAAAAGAGCTGACTTGCCTTACTTGCAGGTAGGTCACATGCCTTGAAACTGCACCTCATGCGTCTGCCTTGGCATGGCTTGGATCCCTGGCTCTGGAAGCTCGGAGAAAGGGCCGGGGCTGCGTTTCCTCCGAGCATGAGGAGCTACACGAGTTCAAAACAGGCATGGATTTAACATCATCTGCACCAGGCATCACCACGTACCAGCACCAAGTTCCCATTTTCCCCAACTCAATCAAGAATGCACCTCGGAGCTGGGATAAACCAGCGTTAGACACTGCTGTACAAGAAGTAGGATTTGCCCAATCACTCTGCATAGGATTAATGGGAATGTACCACAGAAGAGGAACTTGTTCAGTGTTCAGTTGAATGTAATATTCAAAACCACACTGATTTATCCCCCTTAGAAGAGGTAGGGGTCAGCGGAATGGTTTTCATTTCACCTAAAAGAAAATCACATCAAAGTAGTGAAATATAAAAACGGATTACACAGAACTCCAAGCTTTAGTGAAGGCTGTCTAACAAAACAGAAAAATATATATCAAATTTATGTCAGTCAAATTCGTTTGGCCTTTGAACTGTCAAAAAAAGAATACATTACATTTATATAATTACGCAAGAGGTTTGGGGTATTTTAGTTTTGGGTTTTTTTTTTTAAAGGAATGTCAAAAATACTATTTAAAGATTTGAACAGTGCATCTGTTAGTTCACAAGCCAACCATCTCAGTGTCTGGTTATAAATTAAAAGCACATGTAAATAATGCTAACATAGTCTTTTGTGAATGTTTTGATATTTAAGACAACATTTATCAAGAACAAAAATCCTTAAAGCGAAATCTCGACAATTTATAGGCAAGTACTGCAGTTCTGCTCTCCGGCAGAAATCAATATCTACACCAACTGCAAGGAGAGCTACGAAGCTTTCCGAGACACAAGAGCGCAGGAAGAGCCTGCTGGAGCTGCACTCCTTTGCCCAGCTCAGACACCATCAAAGCTCTGGCCAGTGGGAACGCAAACCCTGCTGCAGCGACTCTGACTGTGCTGCCTGGAGGAGCTGTGGAGCAGGGGCTGTACCCTCGGCGCGCTGCCAGCTCCAGCCACGGCAGACAGGGCTGCTCTGAGCTCGGCATGCTCTGGGACAGCACTCGAAGGCAGCCTGGCCACCTGGCTCTGACAAGTAAAACGTGCTAGACAGAGGCTGCATTCAAAGCAGAGGAATTAAACGGCCCTAGCAGACGCTTTTAACGGTTAAAACATTATGAAGAGGTACTTGGATGATGCTGCAGAGAGCAGAATAAAAACAGATGTCACAAATGGCAAGGTGCATCCCTTGAAGCAGGTGTGTGACAGACTTCAGTTGAAGGGCACGGAGAAACCTGCACGGATGAAACAACTGGGAGACGTTTTTAAATGCAGAAATGTTTCCCATATTTCTAAAAGCACACCGTATTTCACATAGCTTGAGCAGTTTAAATCTGGATCCAGATGAAATATAATCCCATAAAGGTAAGGAAGTCATCATCTGTGATACAGGATACCATGGGCCTCATGGGGACTGCTTTCTGTTCAGCCCATAACCTAAAGAAATTGAAAACTCAGTACCATTTTAAGCTCTGGATGAGAGAAAAAAAAAAAAGCAAAACTGTTTGGCCTTTATGATTCCATACCATCTGCTACTCTTAAACCATCAAACAGCAGTACACAGATTTACAGGTGAAAAAACTGAGTGAAACAACTGCAGAAAATCTTCTTACATAATAATCTTCAGCACAATCAGTTTCAATTTCGCGTAGTTTATTTACAAAATTGTCTGATAAAACATCCCCTCCATACTTACAGCTCTCTTGTCACAATACACATGTTGATTTTAGCAATGTTTAATAGCACCATTAGAATATTATTTCAAATCAGAAAGGATTTCGTTGCAGTTACAATGATTCACAATCTTTTACATCCATGGACGAAGTAACTCTGAGCACACAAGGACTGTTTGCAGTTCCACAGTAGATTCCTGGGTTCACACAAGGCATTTGCTGAGTTACCAGTTATGCAGGGTACCCAGAGAGAGTCAGTAGCTCCTATAAGAATCTTCGAGCCACGAAGTTTAGACTTCCACCACTCTTGTATAAAGTTATCTCCATATGGTTTTCAAACAAGGCAATCACGCTGAATACTTTTCCAGTGCTTGTCTTCAAAAGAAAAGAAAAAAAAAAAAGAGAAACCAATTAAGCTTTGCTTTCATTTCCCTTTGCTTGTCAACATTCTAACCCCAAGGTTTGTGGAACGCAAGCGAATCCAAGGCTCTGGTGTGCCTTGATCCTGCTGGGAACCAAAGAACACCCCGTGCCTAAAATGGCACCAGTTGTGTTATGGGCTTGTTTACAGAGCACAGAGAGCTGGAGCGTCTCTCAAATCATCACCCCTGTGAGAGACAAACTCAATTCTACCCTAAGACTGAGCCCACAAGGGGCAAAACACCACTCACAATGAGCAAGAGTATCAGGCTGCATACAAAGTTCTGTGCAAAGAACGAGCACGTGTGCTCTGGGCAACTCCAACAGCCATGACAAACCTTCAGGCAAGACTATAAGCTTTCCTTCCAAGATAATTAAGTTTTGTCCTTTCTTTGCTTCGCTTTGCTTTCTATCATCAGAATTAAGTTTTTTTTAATCTGCATCAGAACATTCAACGGAGGAATGAAAAACATTGCAAGGATACCTTAATATCCAAAGTCATTCTGGGTGACAGGTCAGGAGGGAACAATATAGAAAATTGCTCTCTGCCCGTGAGCCCCAAAGAACTGGGATTTTCCCCGGGACGAAACTGAAGTGGAGCGATGCCAATTCCAATCAGCTGACTCCTGTGAACCTTCTCATAGCTCTCAGCTAGGACAGCTTTAACACCCTGCAAAAGTACAAGCAGAATGCAGATTATGTCCAACATCTCACAATTCAAACTTAAGAGGAGAGAGAGTGCTTTGCAGAGTCCTTGGAGTACCCTTGTAACATCTCGGAGCTTTCCAGCTAGATGGAGGCAAACCAGCCAGAGCGGGCCCATGCAGTGTGAGATGGTTTGTCACAGACAGTGACCACGCTGGAGCTCACCAGGACATGGATCAGGGGCTGCCTGGGAAGATACTCTCACTATCAGTGGAGTCTCTAACAGTGAGATACTGAGCACCCTACGGAGACCACACAGAGGCCAGCATCGACAAATGCCTAATTGTCTGCTACCCAAGACAGTAAATTACATCATGAGGAAAGCCAGATTGATCCCGACTAATGATTCTCTCTCATGAAGATGCTAACAAAGAAATTATACTATGTGTTTTTAGGTATTTCCAGAAAAGCAAAACCAGCCCCAAACCCAAGCAAACCAGCAGTACCAGTAAAAAAGGTCCTTTTGCAGCCCAGTCTCTTGAGCTACCCAGTCCATACTTCTTTCCTGCTAGAATGATGACAGGAATGCCCTCCTTCTGGTACAGCTCCGCTGCTTCAAACACATCTAGCTGTGGAATGACACAGTGACACATCCTGAGTGAGATCTAAACTGCACTCCCCATTCCAGAGTAGCTGTGCAAACAAACACATTCCTACCGTTTGTCCTGATGGGAAGTGAACTGTTTTAGGAGCTGGTTTTCCTATGAACTTATTCAGAAGCTTGATATTTGCAAAGGTGCCTCTTGTCATCACAGCATCATTACCTCTTCGAGCCCCATAAGAGTTGAATTCACGAGGTGTGAGTCTGGAATAAAAAGCAAATTGAAAGAAATCAGTTAAAGATGATCTGATTTAAAAGAATATTACTATTTTGATTTTTTTTTAGTAATTATTGCAGCATATCTAAGTCTTCAGTGGAAGATGTAAAGAACTAGACCTCCAACAAATGTAATTATTGTAAATCGTGAACAACGTGCAAAGCACTGCTCGTTTATTCACGAGGAAAGCCGCAATTTTAAATTCATTTTCGACAACTTCGTTAGGAAGTGCTGCAAGCAGCGTGGTACATACAGAAGAATCATGGGGAGACTGCTCTAGGATAAACAGCCCACCTTACCAATCCTCTTACCATTACCAGCATTTTTATTAACGAACACCGATTCGTGATTCTGCTTTTCCACGGGCAGTCTGCCCTTTGTGCAGGCAGGCATTTCTAGAGGAAGGTGCGAGGGCAGAGCAGCGGCGCAGCAGAGCTCACCCTTTGCTGCTCAGGTACTTGGCGGCAGCGCTGCTCCTGGCGATGCTCCCGGCGGGGGAGATGTGATCCGTGGTGACGGAGTCCCCCAGGAACAGCAACACGTGGGCGTTCTCCACCGCCGCCGGCGCCGCCGCTTCTTTGGCCTGACGGGGCAGGGAGGGGAAACGGGACAGAAGGGAACAAAGGGAACGTGAAACGTTTCCTTCCCACAGCTACAGACGGAGCTGCACTACAGGCAGGCCCTACTCGTTCCACAGACACAAACTACTTAAAAGACTGAGGAATATTAATGATGATTACGTTTGTTAGTTCAACACTGAAGCTCTGCTCTAACAGCTGTTCATTTATTTAAATGCAATGCATATAGTCTGGTGGATAGATCTGCTGTACTTACAAGTTTATCAAAAAAGGAAGGACATCTAATATAAGTAGATTTGGAATCCCAGGGAAATAAAGTTGATTCTGGTGCTTCCAGCAAATTCCATCGCTTATTTCCTTTCTACGGGGAAGAAAATTAATAAAAAAAGCACAGAAGTTAGTTTATTGTACTTTTACACTTAAAATCTAAAGACGCACTGGTGATTTTATTAATTACTATTAATTAGTAAATAATTTCTATTACATATGACAAGTTACATCACGGGGTATTACTTAGGAACCGCTTTTAAATACAAGAACCCGTCTCAGTTAAGCCCTCCACTACCGTAACAAAAATAAATGGCAAACCAATCACATTCAACTGCAAGATAGCATAAAGCTACAGCAAAATGCAACCTTTAAATTACGCTGAACAGACCATTCTTACCTCCATCTTTTCTTTCAATTCCTTAAACATGGATGATATCACACACTCTTCCTCCACCGCGTGAAGTTCTTGTCGGCTGGGCCAAATATCTCGTAAGTAAATACTCTTGCCATTAAAGCCAGTGCCTGAGTAAGATTTTAAACACAACAGTCGTTTGAAGGAATAAAACTATCAGACTCGAGATTTGTATTAGAATATAGATTCAGGCCTGCAGAGACGGTACCAGACAGGCAAAGAATTTGATCCGTTAAGGGAACGCTCTGCTTTAGCCATGAGCAAACCAAACACGGCCGTGCTTCCTCTTCAACCGCACTGGCTCTGGGTGCAGGAATCCGAGCAGGAACCCGTGCAGGAACCCGTGCCCACGCGCAGGGAGAGCGGAGCAGGCAGGGAAGCACTCACTCACCCAAAGGCTCCGTGTCGAAGTCGATGCGCACGGTGCCCGCGATGGCGTAGGCCACCACCAGCGGCGGGGACGCCAGGTAGTTGGCACGCACGCAGTCGCACAGGCGGCCCTCGAAGTTCTTCGTGCCCGACAGCACCCCACAGGCAATGATATCACCCTGAAAAAGGCAGGCCCGGACACTGCTGCAGCGCCCTGGGGGGCTTCAGCAGCTCATGCTATTCCCGTTGGTAGGGCGGATGTGCTTTTGGCGTTCCACTTCAGATATTTACTCTAGCGCCACCGCCCAAAGGCATCTCGCTCTCTCTCACGACCCTTCTCATTTTCCCTTCTGACCCTCTGATGTGCTCTCCTGTCACTTCTGTCAACTCCTCTCCTGCCATTTATCTATTTTTCTTCTGCTTCTGAAGAGAAAAAAAGCTGTTGCTGTTTAGACAGTGCTGGTTAAAACTATTCAAGTCCGTAGCTCTTTAAAAACCTCCACTTAGGATACGAAATCTACGCATTGCATCCTCTGCAAGATTAGGTCATCTGTATTTATCTTGTAATTTACAGCTGTATTCTACAAATACTACTTAATACATTTATTTTAAAATGTGCTTATTTATTTTCATAACAATAAATTGGCATGGTTTCCCTCTAACAAGCAAATCTGCCAACAACATCCTGCTAAGTCCAAACAAAAAATGAAGTGTGTTTTGCATGGATTACTGTATTTCTGATTGCTTAACTGGGTGAAAAATACATTTTTATGTTCAACAAGTCAGCCAGAGCCTTACCTGTTTTATTGCATTCCTGATGGCTTCAGGCAAAGGGGCTGTGTTCCCAACACAGGTGGAGCACCCATAACCAACAACCTCAAACCTACATGGCAAAAACCAGTCAAGTCACACATGGTCACGAGCAATTTGTAAACATAACTGCTTTTTCTTTTATTAACAATCCCCAAGCATTTCTGGTCTCTTGACAGCTAAGACTTTTTAGAAAATCAACAGAAGACATGACATATCTCTGGTGCAAACCACAGCTGGGCACTATTAGAGAACATTGAACATATTCTGTTACTGCTACTGAGCAACCAAAAACATACTAAACAACCCTTGACAGCAGCAACGGTAAGAAAAGACTAATACAGACTGTCCTGACAAATTTGCATCCAGCTTCCACCTTTAAAACACATCATCAAGTACATCCTGTCCTGCACATCACTTAAAATAATTTGTGCCTGGAAAAGCAGCTCTGATGTATTAGAGCTTCACATCCTAAACTGTGACGTGGGAATACAGTGATGCAGAATAATCTTTGTGTCCCTCTTCTAATCCATGACTCCCGTGGGCTATCTCAAACCAGCACAGGCAGCAAGTAAATAAAATGGCAACCTATTAAGGTAGGAACTAGCCAACCTCAAAGGAAGAGCAATCCCATTCAGCAGCCTCTGCAAGCCCCCTGTGTTCTACCTGCCCAAAGGCAGTCCTGGAGCCAGGCCTTACCCAAGCTTGCTGAGGTATGGCAGGACTCCACTGGAACTGAGGTAATGGGTAACCATGCCACTGCCAGGTGATAAACTTGTTCTGATGTAGGGCTTCACCACAAGGCCAGCCTCAACGGCTTTTTTGGCCAGCAGTCCTACAGAAAAAAAAAAAAAAAAAAGGAAAAAAGGACACAGGTTGTAATTTATATATTCCTTCACGGGACATGTGTATGTTTTTACCTTAGTTAAATCAAGCATAAAAACCCCCAGAGGATTAGACAACTTTCAGTTCATTAAACTATTCAAGCAATCACCAGCCTGAATAAAGTTTCTTAACACATAACAGTTCCATGCATGGTTTTATTCCCATTCTGGAAGGCAGACACCCATTTTACTTTCTCCAAGACAAATCTCTTTGCCATGTTCTAGCACAGTGCCCATCTATTCAGTCTTCAGAGACAGGCCACACAGCCCTAAGGGCAAGCTCACCTCGGCCACAGAGGATCTTATAAAGAGGAGAGCAAAGTCTGACAGATGAGCTGTTCCAGTAAAACCATCTGCAGCTTGTGAAGGTGTGGCAGATACCCCCAAAGCAGTGGCAGAACAACTGCTCAGCAGTGGAGAGTTTCTGTCCTGGCTGTGGCATCACAGATCATCAGCCAGGACAGGCTGGAAGCTGAAGCTCACCTCCTGCATCAGCTGTGCCTCTGTGTGCATCTACCTGACAGGAGCCCTAGAACTGCTTACCTGCTGTCATACCACCAAGTGTAAAGATTTTATAATTACTCTCCTTAATACTGCTTTATGGGACAAACTTAGATTGTATTCTGGAGAAGCAACTTGCCCTATAAAACCTCCAGAACCTACAAGTCTGCAGTTTGAAACCTGCAAAGAGAACCTGTAAAAGTGAAGGTGAGGGCTGTGAAGCATGGGAGCACCGTTAAGATGCTGAGCTGTCTGGTCCCAACATACCTGCAGCAAGCATGACAGATGGATTGCAATTGTTTGTACAGCTGATGACTGCAGCAATGACAACGCAGCCGTGGGACAGCTTGTATTCATTTCCTTCATACTGAACAGGCACAATGTCATTTTGCTTCTCAGCTGCAATCTGAAACCCTTTAACACCAGACTGGATGACAAAAATACATGTTAGCAGTTGTTACAGTACAGAAAGGATGACATTACAGCTGGTTTTGAAATACACTGGTTTTGAAATAACACTCAGCTGTGCCTCTAGGAACCCTTACATGATTTTAAAAGCAGCCCTCAGTTCACATCCCTCTGCCTGTACATTGATCTCAGCCCTCTTCCTCCACAACTGCTTTAACTTTGCAACAGTTGTGAACAAACACCAGTCTCTGTGTGGCTGTTCCACAACTCACTTCCTTCTACACATGCAGGAACATCCCAGAAGAATACATGTCTGATCTGCACAGCATTTTCCTCAATTAGAAGCATGTCCAAGATTTTAACTGCAAGAGGGTGGCAACTAAACCAGAGTAGCTCAATTAGCATTTTCCACACTCTCCTGGGTGCTCTTCAGCACTCAAACATCCTCCAGAGGTCCCTTTCAACCTCACCCTTTGTGTTCCACCATCAGCTACGATCTCCCTCCAGCACAACTGAGCCACAGGTCTCATTATAAGCTCTTTCTGATACTGAACTTTAATGATAAATGAAATGAAAATGAATTCCTGTATCAGCTGCACTCTTCAGATACCCATGGGTATTCCTAACCACAACCAGTACCTTCAGTCTGTGAAGACAAATTAAGCTATAAGCAAAAATCATTTGCTAATGTAAGAGCTCAGAACACTCAGGTACAAATCTTGGCTGTCTTTCTGCATCTCCTTTAAAGTATGGTGAGTTTTCTTAGGGTAAATTCTGGTTTGGAAATTAAGTAATACACAACTGTTTAAAAAAAGACCCTGAAGAAGTGAAAATGTTTGCTAAGCCTACACTGTGGACTACCTAAAACTATTTCTCCCTAGCAATCCAAACGGTGAAATTAAGGACATTGGGAAGCTCATGCTCCTACCAAACACACCTATGATTTACTCCTGGGATGCCTGTCAAGCAAGAACAGAACACCCTGGACAATCAGCTGTGTAGCAATAAGGAGGGCTCAGCAGGTATGCAAGGAATAGGAAACATTTATTCATGTGAATGATAGGAAATACCTTTTGAAACGAGCACCAGCAATACAAACCTTTTCATTTAAGCAGGCTTGGAAGTCACTTTTCATGTTGTTAACAGCCACTCTATCTTGGGATCTCTTGGGGCCACTGACATATGGCATTATAGAACTTAGACTAATCTGCACTACCTAAGAAAGCAAGAAAGAGAAGGTGCAGGCATTACTAACCCCAGCCCAGCAGTGCCTGGAATGTAACCCCGAGACGCCCAGGAACTCTTGCTCCAAATTTGAATCTTCTCAGCCATGTAGAACTCTGGGATTGCATTTTCAACATCACTCACTACAAGAGGCTATTCCTCTTATCCAAACCCTTTTAACCTTTTCCCTACCTCTTCTACCATTCACAGTCCTTGGGATGGCTGGAATTCAGTATCTGTATTGATTTAATGTTACCGTGCTTCCCTTCTTATCCCCACCCCCTCTGTTTCACAAACTCTGCTGTATCAAAACTGTGAGCTCATAAAAACACTGAAAGCAAGGACAGTTACAGTGAAATCATCCGTAGTGTTTTATGAGAATCAAACAAACAACTCCTTTCAAGCATACCTGGGAATACTCAGGCTCTCTGGAAGAACTCTCATAATTTCTAAATAACTTCACAGCTTTCAGATATGCTTCTGTGACTTCAAGCTTGGCCTTATCAAAACCTAAGGAAGGTAATTTCAAACGTGAGAAAAGTCACATTAAAAGACCTAAATAAAACAAATCACACAACTTTCAGACACTCAGACTGTTTGAAGTGTAACATTCAAAGTATATTTTTTCAAGTACACCACTTCCATATCCCAACTTCTATTAAGGAATGAGACACAAATGATAACATTTATAAATTATTACTTTTTTTCTTTTTGTAAATCAGCTTAACTTGTCTTCTTATGTCAAGGAACAAAATAAGCTATTGCAGCTCTAGCAGTGGTAACTCTACCTAGATTGACAGCTGTGTTCCTGAAGTCCATAAGGCTTTTCTGTGTTAGGGTTTCCTTGTTTAATGCACACCCTGTGCTGGGCTGATAATGGGCAGTACTGCTGGCTGCTCTTCCAAACCCACTCATCTGCTCTGCACTGATCAGATAAAAATGTTTGCTATTGAAAGCATTTAACTCTTCTTTGAAAGCGACAGATTTCAGTCTCAAAGTCTCACTCGTGAATGAGCTTTTTTTTGGCATCTGTCACCCTGTGGTTTTCTGTTTGCAGCAGCTTGATAAAGGATTGTCATTCTCCTTGCTTAGCTTGAGATGCCAGTAAAAAATGAACTTGAAAGGAAAACATAAACCACTGGGAAAAATCAGACACAGGTTTAATTTTTTTTTGGTAGTTTTGCTTATTTCTAGCAATCATTTTAAATTTTGATTTTGTAGGCAATCTCCAGGTGGTGATGGGATTAATTTCAAATCAAGAAGACTTATATTCCATACATATTTCAAAATGAGTGAAAATTTCCTTAACATTTTTATGGGCTGATACATCCTTCAAAAAACCAGGACTCGATGTTGAAAAGCAGTACTGTGTTCATAAATCAAGCATTAGACACATGGACCAGACTGGACACAAACCTCAAGCACGAGTCTAATTACATGTTAAATCCACAGCAGAACTCTGCGGAAAAGCACCATGTAAGAACTAAGGAGTTTTAAGCAAAAACTAAATTCTTACATGGTGTTTTTCTGCAGAGCAAAAAAAAAACCACTATTACAGCAATCCCTGTTTCAGCTTAATATTTACCTGCATGCTTTAAGTGCTTCAATGTCACATTATCAACAGGGAAAAAACTCAGAATAGCACCATATTCAGGACACATGTTTGCTATTGTGGTTCGGTCTGCTACGGACAGCTGGGAAACGCCACTCCCAAAAAACTCAACAAATTTTCCAGCGACGTCAGCTTGTCTCAGATGCTGTTGGAAAGAACACACAACGCCTGGTATATGAAGAGGTACAGTGTTTGTCACTATCCACACGACATTAGGATTTAAAACAAAAAGTTGAAATCTTAAGGCTATGTTTGCAAAAAAAAAAAAGGAAATATTTTTAGTTAAAGAGGGTCTATGAACAAATCCCTATAGAGGGGAAAGAAAAATAACCCCACTACTTCAAAATAAAAATGGTTAGAGATTATTTGTGTTTTCTGCACTGACATGATAAAAGTTATACTAAAACCACTCCCTGCATTGAATCCATTTCTCAAACAGCACCGGCAGTGCTTGCACCCGTCTCTCTCTTGTTTGAAAAGGCTGTTGGAAAAGGCGTTAAGCTCCTACCTTTGTGATGCTGAGCACGATATCGATGGAGGTGGCGAAGGGGCCCACTGTGCCCGTCAGCTCACAGCCCACCACCTCGGGCAGGGTGAGGCTGAGCGGCATTCCCAGCATCACCGCCTCCGCCTCAATGCCCCCGACGCCTGCAGGGAGAGCGGGACACAGCTTCACCCCCCTGCACACCCCCAAAAACAGAATTTACACCTTCAGCTCACACCTCAACACTCCAGACAATAAACCCATCGCTGCTTTGCTCTCGCACATTAAGAGCATCGCTCCGTTTCCAACAAGGACGCGGAGAAGTTCCATTAAATGTTTGCACGTCGAAAATAAAATCAAGCGAGATTATTTACAAGTCAGACATCGCAGCCAACTAGAAAATATTTTATACCTGAAACAAATCTTCTGTGAGAAAAGAAACCTTCACGCAGATTTCTGCTGTGCCAACAGCGCTTATTTGAACATGATAAAAGGCATACTAAAAACACTCCCTGCATTGAGGGTTTAGCTGGTTTTTGGTTATTTTCTCTTTAAATTACAAAAAAGGGTTTCTCAAGGGAAAGAAGGGTTAATTCAAGATGACTCGTAGACAAAAAACCATTCAGAACAATAATCCAGGACAGTCTGTTATGCTTGAGATACGAGCATCCAGTGAGGAGAAACATTCATTTAGTGAGGCTTTCGTTGCCTTTCCAAGAGCAAGGAAGTTCAGAGCGTACTTACCCCAGCCCAAGATCCCCAAGCCATTTACCATGGTTGTGTGCGAGTCTGTGCCAACCACGCTATCGGGATACAGGAAATCCTTCACGTCAAAAACCACCCGGGACAAATATTCCAAGTTCACTTGGTGTGCCATTCCAGTCTCAGGTGGAATGATGGAGATATTCTCAAAAACTTTTGAACTCCACTGTAATTTTTCCAAAAGGAGAAAAAAAGAGTTGCATTTTTTTCAAAGCTACAGTCAATACTTAGAACATAACTAAGAAGAAAAAAAACCAAGACACAATTAAATGTCCTCACTATTTACCCAAGTGGCTTTTGTCCCTTTGTCAAACACAGGTGTGTGATCTCCCTGATACATTCTTCATCATCAACAAAGAGCCTTCACTCAATTCCTCTGAAGGCTGAATCAGTAATTCATGGCAACCTTTCAAAAGCAGGGCAGCAGAAATCTCTCACCTCCCAATTCACACAACTGATTACAAGCCCACCTAAGACTGGTATTCAGACAACAGCACCTGTACCTACAGCAGAATCTGCATTTATAGTATAACCGAGTTTAGGTTTGAGGCTCCAGTGTGAAACTGCTTGCCAACTCACATCAAATAGAGCTGACGTGGAAACTTCTTACAAGATTCAGCCTGGCCCTTTCCTTCTTTAATAATATAAAAAGCAATTTTAAATCTGTAGACAAACGACTCTTTAAAAAGTCAAACCACAAAACCTGCAGGTACACGGACATACCTTAAAAAATTGAAGTCTCTCTCTATTTCTGCCAAATTCCATCTCTTGATTTTTCAGTACTGTCTCAGGCCTAAGAAGAAAACAAGTTTACAAGTACTACTATAATTTATTTCAAATTACAGACGAACAAGTTGTAGTTTTAGTTTGTTTGATGAAAGCCTGCTGAACTCTTTGAAGAGGTTTATTAGAACAAAGATAATTGCCTTTCTGCAGCAAGCTTTGTGTAAACAGTGAGAAATAGCTGATTTCATATGTGCTCTGTCTGAGAACCTGCTTATTCTGAGTATGGTTTGGCTAAAGTGTGTGATCTGAAAAATACTTTAAGAGATCTATTCCAAGCATGTGCTACAATACAGAGAAACTTTGTTGCCTCCTCTAAGTTGACTCACAGGCTGCGCTTCTCAAAATTCCTCACATTAAAGAACCAAGATGCTCACTAGTTCAACTGCAACTCCGTTTTTGTATTTCCCTCCAAGCCACAAGTTTTTTCACAAGTACTCATCACTACAGTCTCATAAAATGAACTGTGTTTCCTTAGTATGTGTTATTTATTAAGATACTGATACTTATAGCAGAGTAACCCATAATTTAAGAGGGATAACCTCTGCTCTGAGCAGCTGAACAAGGAAGGAAGTGCTCAGTTTTCACAAGTGTACTCAACACTTTCTTCTCTGCAGCAGGCCAGCAGCTCTCCTGCTCCAAGCCCGAGGGACAGGCAGCACTGGCAGTGCAGCTGCACACCCAGCACAGCCGGGGTGCTGCCAGGACAGCGCTGCCAGTGCCACTCCTGCACTCCTGCAGCCCAGCAGGGACGTTCCCACACGCGGAACGGCGCAGCCCGGCTCCGGGCTCCAGATCTGATCAGCTCTCTAATTGCAGCTGGATAGCACAGGCAGATTGGGATCTCAGCAGCCACAGGCAGCACTGAAGGAGGACGATTACAAATAACTGGCACGGATGGAGCAGGGCACAGCGACCTGTCAGTAACACAGAGAGCTGGGAGCGGCACACGCGTGCCTCTACGCAGGCGGGATATTGACTGAATTTCAGCTCAGAGACAGCTGGACTGTGAGATCCTCTGCGGGCTGGGGGATGATGTATAGGCTAGTTCTTAGCGCTTTAAGAGCAAGGGACTTCCAAAAAGTTATTGCAAAAATCTATGGGTTACTTTTAGAAACAAATTAATGTTTCATTGAGTTATTCAGTCAGGCTTGCTTTGCAACAGAGAATTACTCCTATACTTGGTTGTAAAGAAATAAGAGAAGAGCTAATATTTAATTTACAAGTCACAGCCGTGAGCCAGTGGGTGGCCGTCTGCAGAGCAAAGCTCTTCTTGTAAAAAGAAAAATTTATTGTAGACTAAATCTTATCTTCTACATCTAACCTACTTCTAGATACCGAAATAACTTTTTTATGCTGTTATAAATAATTATTAGATAGTTGGCTTTTCACAAATATTAGAATGAAAATAATTTAGTAGTTTAGTTGTACTAGTAAATTAGAAGTGTTGTAAGCATCTTTCTCACAGGATTCTGGTTTTTAAACAGATAATAAATCTCTCACATCCTTGAGATAAAGCTTATCCGGAGAGAAAAACAGGATGTCTGGAGAGAAGGATTTATGACCAAAGAAGTGGGCAGGCCAGGGCCATTTGGGGAAGGGGGGCTGTTGTTGAATAATGCATGAAGGTGTATGAATATGTAACAAGTCAATGCATTTAACGAAAAGAATCTTACATTAGGTGTGCTCTTTTGGTAACATGCCAAGAGACACCCGGCTGGCCGTTTTTTACTTTATTATGTTCTCCTTATTATCTATTTATTAATAAACTTTAAAACTATAATAGAGAAGTGAACTTCGTTTTTCACATATGCCATGGGTGAAAACTACAGAAGAATGTTAAAAAAATCCCCTTTCCCTGAGCCGTCCCAAGGCAATGCTCCACAACACAAAAGCACAACACAATCCAGCAAAGAGGAAGAA
>VWZN01013593.1:37226-68289 GCA_013396955.1 Regulus satrapa | reverse complement strand
CCTCACGCCGCTCCCGCCTCATGGCGCTCCCGCCTCACGCCGCTCCCGCCTCACGCCGCTGCGACGGCAAAGGGCGGCCCCTACGGAAATAAAGATGTGCTAGCAAACCTGTCCCGGGGCAGGCCATCAGAAATCTTCATGAGCTGTGTGCTAGAGCAAGGCATGAACGTTATTGCCGCAGCCCGCAGCGGGAATGGAAAGGCGTGTGTTCAGTGTTCTGCTGGGCCTGAGCTGGCTCTTGCTCTTAGTCTCTGATGGCTTTTTCAGCTCAGAAGGCTTTTTCCTTTTCGTATTTGTCTTATTTTCTTTCTGTTAAATTAAAGGTTCTTTTCTTCGCGGCATGCCGGAGTTTTATTTTTGGTTTTTTTTCTCTTTAGTGCAGCAGTAGCGGTACCAGGCCACCCCGAGTGGTGAACGTGTCAAGCAATAGCCGTTCTCCAGGCTATCAGACATCCATAATACCTGGGCTTTAGACACTAATGCAGCCACAACTCGCCCCCAGGCTCAGGCAGAAAAGAAGATTACCAAAAAGATGCCTGCATCTCAGCCTCTAATCAATCAATTTTCTCATTTGCCTGTATCTCTTTTGACCTAAACTGCCATTGCCTTCCTGAACAGTGACAGAGGGACTTGACACACGGATTGCAATAGTTATGTTCCAAACTGCATGAGCAACCCTGATTCTGACCTCTTTTTCCCTGTTCTGGGTTGCAATGATGTCTGGCCTATCTCTGATAGACTGCAGGAAGAGGGAACACGATGGGTGGAAAGGTCGTAGAGAAAGTGTCTAGAGGAGGTCCCCACATTCTGCTGTGTAAAGCACATTCAGGGTGCCCAAAGCTGTCTGTCTTTGATGAAATCCCTCTGTGTGACACCTCGGGAGTAGCTTTTACCCTTGCCGGATCAGTGCAGTCCTTTCCCACGACTGAGCCCAGCCCAGTCCCTCTCCCCAGCACACGAGGCTGCCTCTCCTGCTGGCCGTGCGAGCTCCCCAGGAGCCAGGCAGGAGTGTCTGGGGTCAGGGCTGGCAGCTGCGGGGACAAGCAAATGAAGTGTTGGCAGACAAAGGCTGAGGCTGCGTCCCTTGACAAATTCCGATAAGAAGCATCTCCAGGGATGTGCTGCACCATCACTCACCAGTTGTTTTCTTTTGCTAAAGATATTCCAATCTCGCAGGGCTCAGTCCTCAGTGAATAAATGGCTGCTAGGTATCTCCCTCTGTTGGCTGAAGGCCGACTTCAGTGTGTCAGGTACACCCAGGGAAAGGAATTTCAGGCAGCATGGAGTACTTTTTGCTCATATCTGAAATCCTTTAACCCCAAATGTTTAGAGCTTTGTGCCCTTCCTACATACCAGACAGATTCTTGGAAAACAAATTGTGTATGTATTTGGTTTTGACACAATGTTTGGCTTTCAATTTATACTCAAAATTTTCTTTCTTTTTGCTTATTACCACCTGAGCTACTGCAGTGTTCTACTTACTATTTTTATGTGATTCTTTTGGAATTAAGTCCCTTAAGGAAATGTGTAACTGTCTAGGAAGAAAGATGGTTTTGCAGTTTCCAGAATGTATTTTCCATTTCCCAGCTGGCATCCAACATCCTGAAATAAGTCAAATTTGAGGGAGAGCTTATCCAGAAGAAAGCTGCGATGGGTATTGCTGGTTTGTAATTAGAGCTGACAGAAGCAGGCTAAGCAGAGTCTTAGTGAAGAAGAGAATGTGAGTAGAGGGAATTATGTTGTGCTACTTGTGTGAAAGGCAGTCCCTCCATCGAGAGAATTTCAATATCGCTGTTCACCATGTTTCAGCCTTCAAACAGAGAAAGCAGTTTTGCCGTGGAAAAAGCCAAGCTGAATGTTGCTCTCAGGTCTGTGTCCCACAGCACTGTCACACAGAAGAGACCACACCAAGCCAGAGAGCCCAGTGCAGTGCAAGACACTTCTCTTGTTGTGCCCTTTTTCTGTCTTCTTCTGTTTTCCCTATAAAGACAGCTGAAAGGCAACAGCAATGACAACCAGCCAGTACCCACTGCATCCATTCCTCTGCAGGAGGAGCAGGTTGATCCAGGAGCCCTTTGAATCAAATCACTTCTAATCCTGGCTTCCATATGACGGCTGTACTTGAAGCTCAGATGTACTAAATTTTACACTGTTCTTGGAAGGCAGTTAGAGATCTTTAGAGGAGGGGAGTAAAACTATTCATAACTACCTATAGATGGAAAAAAAATATAACACAGCAACTTGGTTTTGTTCCAACTGAAGGAGTACATGAGATTTAGAAAGAAAATTTAGGAAACCTTTTCAGAATATTTGCTTAAGAAATTCAGGTCAGTCCAACCAATTGAGTCTAAAATCCACAAGTGAATGTACAAAGTGGGTAAGACACGTAGTAATCTATGCACAGTCAAAGTTGGGGCTACTTGAGGGAGCTGATTAAAAAGATCACAAAGATATTTTGACATCGTCACATTTCAGTAACCAACTGAAAAAAGGGTTAGTAAAACTCAGACTGGACAATTTGTAAGAAGAAAATCAAGTGGTCACGTTCTCCTATATCTTGTGCCTCGGCAGCAAAGCCACAGGAATTAGGTGAGCTGTAAACTGAGAACATGGCAGACTGGATACTTCAGTAAGAACATGACTGAATGTTTAGTTTTGACACCACATGCTCTGAGATACAATCTTTGCTTCTGCAAATTATTTTCTTTTTGGTAATACAATATCCTCAGTGTTACAATGTCATCTTCAAGAATATGAATGTAAGCTTTTCTTTTTATTGTGCATTGCTTATAATCACTATACAAAATCCCTTATGTCAAAGTAAGTAGATTCATTACTGCTAGAGGGAAAAGCATTTCTTCCTGACACAAGGGCATGGCAATGAGTCTGTTCTGTGTGAGCCCGTGTCACGAAAGACACCGAAAGTCAAGTTCCTTACCCAGGCTAAGGCCCCATTAAGAAATAACAGCCCCGAGATTTCTTACACCTGGAATATTTGTTACCTCCGACTGGTGTTTATTAATCAGTTCACTGCTGTTATATTCACGTCGCTGTTATAATTTTTCCTCTAAAATGCTGACACTCGGGAAATTAAAAAAAAATAAAATTTCAATCTCTTTTTGCAAGAGCTGCCATTTAAACAGAAGTACATAACTCAAGTACCCCTCTAAAAGTCCCTCCCTGGCATTCAGCAGACTCTTAGTAAATCAGATAATAATGCTATCTTTTGACTATCTAGAGATAGCATATGAACTGTTCCAAGGTTCAAATTGGGTATTTGAAGAGGCTCAGGTATCATGGAAGCTGCTTTTCAAAAGTTATTTCTTGGCTCGGTACATTTTATTCTCCGGGTCAAGGAAGAGTGTGCGAGATGATTTTTACTTGTGAGAGAAGTGCTTGTGCACAGAATCTGGCAAAAACTGTATTTGGGAGAACAGCCTTGCTGTGAAGAGTTCATTAGTACCAAAAGCAAAATTCAGTAAACACGCTTGACTTCCAATTACATCACTAGAAAGAGGAATAGGATGGTGAACTTTTGCTAATCTGAAACCAGGCACCTATTTTCAGGTTGTAGCACTCTTGGGCCTCCCGTATCATTAGGGAGCTTGACAAATTGCCTTTTCTAGTTACTCAACAGAGTCTAAGTGAGTGCAAAGTCTTTTCCCAGAGATGTCAGGAAGAAGAAGGACTCTTTTGTGCTGATGGCAGATTAACTGAGCTCTGAGTTGAGAGCCTGAGGTCTTAATTTCAGGAAGTGGAACAAGCAACTGGGGAACCTCAAGCTACACTGCCCAGCTCTCAGAGCGGTCTGTGAAGTATCAGGCTTAAGGGCCCTGGAGAGCACATCTGGTTTGGTTCAGGCTGTGGTTGTTACTGACATGCTTGTTTTAAATGGATGGCATCTGTTGCCTTCTTTTCTCAGTGCTGCTGGAAAGGGAGAGGGGAGACACAGTTCAGCTTTCCTACCTCAGGATTTTTTGCAAGCTCAGGCAATGAGAACAAGTGTTTTCCATCTTAGGAAGGTAGTGCTCACCTGCCGTCTCCTCATACATGCTCTGGAGAGCCAAACTGCTCGCTTTCCTCACTCACAGCAGGAGAAAGCTTCATTTGGCAAGTACCACTATGTGCATTTCCCAGACCTGCAGGGAAGGTGATGGAGGGTGGAATGCTGGGCACCACTGTTGGGTGCACCCCAGCTGCAGAGAGCCCAGAGCTCCATCCCCTCCGAGAGGGATGGCAGCAGGGAGCACACTGCATACATTACAGGACAGAAATGTGGGGGATTTAGTGACAGCTGGCGAGAAGGATCACTAAGTAACACCCTTCAGCACTAGGCACGGCAATTCCCTAGTGCATAAGGGAAGTATGGGTAGTGTTAAAACTCCTTTTAACTGCTGATTGCTATTAACTGCTTCTAATATGATGACAAGCCACTTCTTGTGTTTGTTTTCTGGAGACCAGGGATGTGGCTCCAGCAAGATGTGCTTTGAGCTCAGTCATTGTGACCCAAAGGACAGAGAGGTGTTGGAGGTGTACTCAGGACTTCTTCATATATTGCACTGTTTGAGGCTTTGAGTAAGATAACCGCCAACTCCTGAAGTTAATGAACACTCAAGACCATACCCCTCCTTCCTACAAACTGTCAGCAGTGTGAGCTAGGAGCATTGTATCCTCTGAGAAAACACTCCTCACATCAGTACTGGGAAAGAGTCCCATAGACCTGTATATGAGGCATAAAGGGAGAGAAATCTGCTGTGGGAGCAGACAACTCCAATCTTTCTGCCTAAATCCTGTCAAACACACTTTTACTGGAAGTGGGAAGCCCCCAGCTCTACAAAGAGAGACCTTCAGTCTAAAATAGGAGAGGTGCCTGAGCAAACCAATCTCCCCCACTCCTGGACCTTGGCTGAGAGAGGTGGTTGTGTTTTTCTCCACGAAAGAGGGGCTGTGCTTCCTTCCTGGGGTGCTGGCAGGGAGGCAGATGGAGTCTCTCTTCTGTCACCTCTTTGAATTAGAGAATTACTAGAATTAGATCTTCCCTTCGCAGCTACTGTAGCTTGCAGGAGGCTGGATCGAGTGGCTCCTGCAGATGGCATCTGCAAGCTAGGGATGGAGTGAAATCTAGGCTAGAGCACAGCAGTGCATTAGAGAGAGATCAGAGGAGCACAGACAGCTCTGAGCCCTGCTCCTGTCGCTCTGTTGTTCAGCATCCCACTGGTATCACCCATCTCCAGCTCTAACAGAAGAGGAACTGCTCCAGTCCTGCTGTCCTGGCTTCTTCTGCACAGACCCTCTGAACTATTTTCTTTTAAATTTGCACTCTCTGTTGCTCACTTCCAAGTGCAGTTAGAGTCTTCCAGCCCCCCTTTATCCCTGCATTGCTACCAGAAATTTCTGCACCCCTTTATCCACAGCAGAGAGAGAAACACTTGTTACTGCTGGTTTTACAGTCCTCATCATCTGAAAGTTTCACCTCCACGTGGCCTGTCCAAGGAAATAGCTGTCCTGCCTCTGCTGAGCAGCTCCCTGGCACACAGGCTCTGCTGGCTCCAGCAGAGTTCACCTGTCTGTCCATGCAGGAAGAGCACCCAGTCCGGGTGCCCAAACCCAGCGCAGAGGGGAGAGCAGAGCAGGAGCACACTGGCGTCTCCCAGACTCACAGCCCCCACTTGTTCCTGTGGGCAATTCCATTTCCTTCTCAGTAACCCCCACCATCCCACTCATCAATGTTGGCCTGAAGGTTGTTGCTGGGAAGTGCAGGGGATATAGGGATGGAGTCTGTTAGCTCTAAAGCAAACACACAGGGAAGGAGGAGGAAGAGGAAGAGGAGGAGGAGCGAGTAGAAGAGCAAGTATTTGAGCTGAACTGAGCAGGAGGATTCAGCTTCCAGAAGGAGGGACAGAAAAAGCAGGAAGTGGCATTTACTGAAAGCATTCTTAAAGTCAGTTGGGGAGCAGCTGTGCTGATTTTAATCCAAGTGGACTGAAGTGGCTCCAGAAGAGCCAAAAAGCCCTTTAATACCTACCGCCCAGGCAATAAAATGTTAATCACAGCTGAAAGTCTTTGTTCTCTTAGTAGCAGTATTTTTCTGTTTAGCAGAAATATACTGCTGCCTCCAGTCCCAGACCCTGCTGCAATATGGACCGTGCACATGGAACAGAGACTGCTCCCTGCTGCTGTGGCCTCGGCATCTGCGAGCTGGCAGGGAGCTCAGAGTGCCAGTGGCCATCAGGAGCCGTGGCACGGCCCCTCTGCTCCCACTGCACTGCCCTGTGTGTCAGACCCTGCTTGGCACAGGCAGGTTTTCTAAAGATGGGTGACGCTGTGGCTCTGGGCGTTTTTGCGGATGTGTGAAAGTCTTAAGAGAGCTGGCAGGGCAAATTTAAAAAGGAGCAGGCAGAGGTTTTAAGGGCAGGTGTGAAATAGATTCTCAAAAGTATTTGAAGTGATTGATCAGTAGAGGAGAGGCCTTGAAGGGCCTCATTTCCAGCCCATCCCAGTGAAGTTGGCAGTCGGTCTCCCCCTGGGAGGTCACAGCCTCCCATGATATATGTACGTTCTCCTTGGATACCAGATTAAACCTTATTAATATAGGCTGCCAGCTGTTCTTTCAGCACTGATCTCTAAGTACAGCTCCTTCACTGCTGCATGTCCCTTGCACCAACAGCCTTGTTCTTACCAGACCGTAGTGACAACTTTGTATTTCTTGTACATAGAACAGGCCTACCCTGCTGCTCAGGGTTCACAAGGCCTCAGGCAGTGCCTGCGTTATCATCCAGGAATGCTGTGAAGAGTTTAACAGAAATGGACCAGGCTTCCTACTTCCCCACAGGGTTCACTCCATCCTTAAATTTTCTCAGTTCCCTCTCTGACTCAAAATATGTTGTTTTTTTTTTTTCCTATTCAGTTTCATTTAAATTATGTTCCAAAATTTCTTAAAAATCAGAGGAAGTAACACAAAAGGGCACTCCAGCCTTGCTGCATTATCAGATAGCATTTAGTGTGAACAGATAAGGTGACTAGTATTCTGCTGTAGAAGCGCACATAGTTTAGATTTCTTTCTCTCATATCTTTTCATCACTTTCAGGGATTAGGAGAATCTCCAGGCTGCCAAAAAGCTCTTACCAAAAGCAGGCATCTTCTATATCATCTGCCTGAAGCTCATGGCATCATCTAAACAGGATGAGGAACTTGGAACAAACTTTCCCATGTCTCCTGTAATACTGTTGAGTGCCAAAATTACTGGGATGTTTTCTGTAAGTGGCTGCTTTTTCAGTAGAAATCCTACCCTAAACCTACTGCGTTTTCATAGTTAATCTTTCACTGCTGATAGGAGAAGTTTGGGTCCTGGCTGATGTTTCTTGACAAAAAGAAGTGCATTTCTGAAAACATTCTCGCTGTGTTCCACTTAATGCCGTTTGCTGAAATATCTCATTTTGCAGAGGGCACTGGAGATGCTGCTCCTTCTGTCTGCAAATAGAGGTCATAAAATATTTCTGATGTTCATCATGACTGTTCATGCTTTCAGGATCTCAGTGATGATTTCCTGCCTCAGTCTCTTTGAAGTAACCCCTCATCCTTGCAGTTTTCGCCTATTTCTGCCTCTTACTGTATTAATAGACTCCTTTATGCTATTACCTTTGTTGCCATCAGAATCTAAAGCTGAGGTGAATTCTAGGCATAGCCTGTTTCTATTATTATTGTTGTTTTGAAGGAATCATTTATCTTCATTTTCTCCAGCTGCATCCTGAAGGATTTTGAAAAGGTACATATGATATTTTCCATTTATGGGAACCTGGGCTTTGTGCAGGGCTTTCCCCCCTCCTCCTCCTGCCTGTTAAAAAAAAGAAGTTTCCGCTCCACTGCTGGCGTGACAGTATAGAAAGTGTCTCATAGACAGACTGTCTTTCAAAGAGGCAAGGATCCTAAAATCCAGCAGATCCATGTCTAAACCTCATTATTTCCCTGCTGCATTATGAATCAGTGTACCCTGCTGCAGTTCCTTTCCCTCTGCAGGTTTCAGCATACTCCACCTTTTTAATTTCCTCTGTAGCTCTGCCTACAGCTGGCAAATTAATCAGTTTGCATGAGCAGTGCACCTCAAAATATTTGTTTATGTGGAATGAGTCTAGTTGCGTTTTCTGTTTCCCATCATCTACTGGTCTTCTTAATCTCTTTCAATGTTTGGTCCATGTACTGAGCTCAAAGAACAGTTATTTTATTCAGGGCAAGGAAGCGAGGCACTAGACAAAACATAACATGAGCTAGCTGTGAAAATGAGTGTTTGCAACACTTTTAGCACGAAGAGAAGCAGAGACTTTTAGCAGTAGCACAGGTAAGAGAGTTACGAGGTCGTTGTGTGGACTTACAGAAACGTTCAATGCAATTTCTTCCTACTGCAGACCTCTGTTGCCACAGAGTATTTAATGTTGCAAACATCTGGCTGTTGAACGGAGGTAATTTCAGCTTCACTCCTTTTGCCTTCAGTCGATCCCTCCCACAGCCTGTTTCTGTGACCTACATTGTGAGCAAATGCTTTCTGATGGCATTTCAAAGGAAACTAATCTTGCACTCAAACTGAGTGGAAAGGCTGGATTCATCTGTGCTCCATATTCTGTGCATATGTAAGTTCATTTCTGCCTCCATCCCGGAGCAGCAAACCCTTAATGATCTGTCCTTACACACAGGCTCACCTGCAAGGCACAACTGCCTGGAAGGAAGACTTCCAGGGCTTTCCTTTCTCCAAAAGCTGAGCTGCTGCTGGGTACAGGGACGAATGATTTATTAATGCTATTTGGTGTTTTTCAAAATTCGAATGTGAAAAGGAAGAGAAAAGCTTTAATTAATAACTTTAAAAACATGCCACAAGACTTATAATGATGCTCCAGTAATTACCACATACCCTGGTTATATTGTGCTAACCAAATTCCCTAGACAGTCGTCCTGTCAATAATACACCATGTGGAGAGCAGGATAGCAGAGTAGGTGTTTTCCCTGGAGTGAAGCATCCACACAGTCTCCAAAGCTTTGGGATCAATAATGAGACAGAGTGAAAGAAAAATACAAGAAAGGTAGCTGGTCAGAGAGCTCTTTTAAGTTAAAATATGCACTGTTATACTTCTGTGAAAATGGTGACACTGAAATGGCCCTTTGAGAATGATGTATCAGTATTAGTCTCCTAAATGTGTCATGTACCTACACCCTATGAGGCAACTTTTTCTTTGTTTATTTATTTCTCATTTATTTCTCCAAAGCACACTGCCCATTCCCTTCCTGTTAAAGGTGCTGAAGCATCTACTGCTGCAGGTCATAGACTCGTCCTTACTGTTTTCACACAGGCAGTGCAATTGTCCTGTTCAGGCATTATTAAAGCCTCGCTGCTACAAGGGGACAGAGTGATTCAGGATTTGCTGGCACTGTCACATTTACACAAGCGCTCACTCCGTAAGAGGGACTGCTGCAGAGAAAGCTCTGCATTTATGGACTTGAACTGTGCACGATCACACTCTCAGGTGTGGAAGGGTTTGAGTTTGCATCCCTCTGGAGCATCCTCTCCTAGACTAGGAGTAACAGAATAGAATAACACCAGTCTCCTTCCAGTCCCCTCCCAGGAACTCACTGGGATTATGCCTGCACCCACGGGCTACTCTACCCGAGTGAAACGCTTCACGCTGCCCCCGAAGCTGTGACAGGGATGCAAGGGGGAATGAAATCAGCTGCAGTAATTTCTGGCACTGAGGCCCAGGGCCGATGGGCTTCCTTCCAGCGACATCTGGTCATTAACCCTCGCAGAATAAGGGCTTTTAAGTCCTTTCAGTAAAGACAATGGGCTACATGCTAGGAAACACTAACTTCGTGCAGCAGAGACTTAATCACACCTTTTGGGACTTTAAAAGCTGGTAGCTATTGATTGAGGCAAGGGTGATGAAGCGAGGTCACAGCTGCCTTCATCTTTCATATGGGGTCCATGGAGACCACACGTAGTAGCATGCAGAGTTCCCTATTGATTCAAGTGGCTTGGCAATTAAAAAACCTTGTTTTCATCCTTTCAGCCATTTACCTTTCACCAGATCAAGCCAAGAAACTCAGCCAACCTCAGCCAATGGCTGCCCAAGCAAGGTGGATGCACTCAGCTGTAACAGCAGATAAAGCTGAGCACAGCTTCATTTCATGCAAGCGAGTATTGCCTGAGACACACCCCCCCAACAGATGGGGCAATGTTTCCCAGACACAGACCGAGGCCAAAAGCCTGGTGAAGTGAAAATGGTGTTGCTCTGGAGAAAAGCCTTCTGTGGGGAGAGCTGAGAGGGGAGGCACTGAAGCAAGGCTGTGTGAATGATTTATTTTCTATGCTGCTTAAATCCCCCTCCAGCTCACCACTGAAATTTAAGAGATGACGACTTCGGTATGGATCATTTGAACCCCGTGGGGAAGAGGAGTGTGTCTTTGTGCCCCCAGGACAATTGTCTCAGGCTCAAGGCTGCTGAAGCTTTGGGAGGGCCTCAAACCATCTTTGTTCAGCACATAGCACAGTAGAGTTGGGGGCAGTAAAGGGGTTCAGTGCTCCCGTGCTCTCCAATAATACCAGTGGTATTGGTATGGCAGCATGCATAGTTTGCCATAGGCATGGTCAGCCCAGCTCTGGGGCTTAAAGCAGGCATGGACTTCCCATCAGGGAAGTGGATGTGTCTTTTCATAAATCACTTTGCTTCCTAAATAAAACAAAAAGGCATTTAATTTTCTTAGCCACGGTTTCATAAAGCAATAGTCAAGAATGCCCAGTTTATCGTGCACATGCATGACAAGACAGCAGAATAACGCATTCAAGCTACAGAGATTCCCAGAAGCAATAGAGGACTTAGCCAAGTGTTGTGGAGAAAACATCTCTGGTGAGGGCTCATGCAGGCTGAATGCCTTCTGGCTATTCTTGCAACACTATGCATGAGAAGACAGCAGTTATTATACCAGTATAAGACAAATTACGCCCTTAAAGTCATAAGTAGGAAAGGCACCGTTGCTATTTTTACAGTTAGAAATGCAGCTGGCACTCTACAAATGGACTTTGTAAGAAATCCTTTAGGTCTACAGCAGTAGATTCCCTGAGCAGCCTTGCACCAAGATCTCCTGGTGCTGAAGGATGTATGTCCTTGGACAGCACATTCTAAGCAGCTTTCAGCAAGGAACCTTTTGCTGTCAGGTGAGCAGCACTGAACACAACTTGCAGGACTGAAACCTCAGCTAGGTGGAGTGAAAAAGCTGTGTAAGACAATTAAGCTGTCCTTAATTGTAAGGACACCCTTGCATCTATTTTGTAGGGATAGAAGGGTGTCCCACCCAAACTCCTTCTGTTCATGGCTGCAATTCCTGACCATTCACCTTCCTGTCATTTCATCAATCCCTGAGCCTTATTCCTAGACTCAGCCAGAAAAACGTGTCTTGACTGTTCAGGCAGGGGCAGAGGAGGAGCAAGGGGTGCTCCCTTGACCAAGAGCAAGTTTTGGGCTGCTTTATGGCACTGGCTCGGTGTATTGCATCCCTCTCTGAGCTCTCTGAGCTCCTCTCTGAGCTCCTCTCACATTGTGTTGCCATGGATAGCCCTCCAAAGCCAGCTAGCTCCTTTCATCTTCTGTGCAGCAATACTGAGCTCTGGACAGTGCAGAAACTCCACGGACTGGGAACGCGTGTCCAAACTACGGAGAGAGAACTTCATTTTTAAAAGCACCTTTATATATATCTGTGGGCAACTATGGTAGTAAAATCCTTGCAAAACAGCAATGCAATTGCTAGGAGTAAGTTTGAAATTGCTGCCCAGAGCAACGTGTGCCTCCAGGATTAGTTGACTGAGAGGGAGATTCACACCATGCCCAGCCGGTGAGCCCCGTGCTGTTTGTAGGTTCTCACCCTTTACTCGAGACTGATCTCATCTGTTTACCACCAGCTATGCGACCTTTACCAGCTGGATGTTACTGGGCTGCCATCAGAGGCTTGTGCTGTGCCCAGGACAAAGAGTGGTGGCCCCCTGCCATCCCCACGGGCTGCCTCTGCCTCCAGCCACCCAGCTGTGACGGCTTCTGCCTGCCAGAGGAATGCTGGCACCGTGGCCCTCTTGAATTGGCTCCAGAAACTTAACAGTTAACTCCTGTCTTGCTTATGGAGAAACGTATTTTAAATTCTAACCCCAATATCTTCTTCTTCAAGATACCAACTTTTTTCTCCTCAATTTCCCTCTGTATTTACTTTGTGTTATTTAGATGATGAAATCTGGCTAATGGGCACCCTAATTATTGCAGCATCCAAATGACAGGCTTCAGGCAAAATGATAATTATTTATTCAAAATTATTCATAAAATTAACATATCCTGAATAAATTCAGGCTTAATTTAACAGACCACTGCACTTATTACAAGCATTTAGCGCATGCAATTGTTTAAACTTAGTAGAGAGCAACTTACTCTTTCAAAAAATATCCGGGTCAGAAGTAGATGTAACCATAATTTGCCCTGACAAGAGCAAATGTCAAACAGTTTAGAGAGCTATACAGCAATTTGTTCAAATGGATGCAAGTTAAAAAGCCTACAAAGAAGCTCTTCCCAGGCTTTTAATTATGGCAAAGTATCAAAACCCTTCCTTAAATTTTGTTTCTCAGCCAAAATCAGGAAGGAAAAAAGTTATAGAAAACGTTATAAATTCCCTTTTTCTCTTCCTCCTCCTCCTCCTCCTCTTTCTCCCTACCTTGGAACAGATTCAGGGCTTTATGCTGAGATCCTTCTATGGTTCCAAGTATATTTGAGATTTTTAAGGCTTTGATATACAATGCAGAGTGTTCCCCACTGACGCATAACACACTAAGCTGTGGTGAGATCTTCCTGAGTCGTGTTCACGTGAAAAACCCTGTGTGCCACAGTGTCAACCCCCACTGCAAAATCAACAGGCTTTGGGGAAATAAGGGAATAGTTCAATTCATGGCACCATTCACTCTACCTGCAGGAGGGTCCAGTTTTCCTTCTGTCACTAAAACTGTGTCACCCGTACACGGCTCGTTGTATTTCAGCCTGGTTTCCCAAGACTGTCATGCCATCTCTTAACCTTTCAGTCAGGTAGAAGGGAATCCCTTTTGAACAAAATGGGTCACTTTCCAATAAACTGAAAGAAAAGCAAGCAGGCACTGTGTTCATCCTTAGCTGGGGCTGTGTGAAAAACAGGTCCTGTGACATGACAGCTATGTCACACACAGAGAAACACACACTACATCTCTCTTGGCTCCTTCTTCTCTTTCTTGAAAACAGTTTTGTGTCCATACCACGCGGGGCCCTAACTATGAGGTCGGAAGAAACATTGCAAGGTGTCCCCCACCCCAAGTCCTGGAGTGTATTCTTAGTTCTCTTTCCAGCAGGATGAAATGCTGGTGGTAAATAGGTGAGTTAACTAATTCTCCTGTTACTTAAACAACAGCAAGGAAGAAAGCTCTGTCCCTGAAAGTGGTCCTTTTACAGCACTAAGACCATCCCCATAGCTGCCCCGTGATCTGTTTTGAAGATTTCTTTTGTTGCTGCAACAAAATCAACACCACCAACAACAATATTCCTGTATAGCCTATACTAATATAAAGCATTACAGATCCTTACTGTTTATTCTTCCTGTTCCTCAGATAGTATTGATATCCAGTTCATTAAAGGAATTACGGAGTAAATCACACTTGAAAGAACATGATGCCAGTCAGGTCCAGATGCTTCCAATTCACTTCACTAAAATACTTCTGATTAAAACACATTACTAGTGACGTCTCTTAAAAGGAACTTGGACTTCAAGCTCCATAATTACTGCAATATGTTCTCGGTCTCTAGCCTTGCCACATGCTTAAGCTCAGCATTAAAAACTCCTGCAAGAGGAGTTAATAGGTACTTACTTCAGAGGCAGGCTTTGTCACTGCAATCATTGCTGATGGCCTGGCACACCCTATGGAGGATCATGCAAATTAATATAATTATTTAGATATTCCAGACTCACTACTCATGATTATGGCACAGTGTCAGTTCTACATAAACTTCCACATATGGAACATTTTATAAATCTCCCAACTGCAGCAAGAGAAATGGAAAGCAATAACTTCAGTAATCATCAGTGTCTTAAAAGCAGCAGAATCTCAGCACTGACTTGAACTGTATATTAGTGCTCAAAAGAACTCTCTGAGTAACTTCGATATGCAGGCTCCCAGGAGTCTCAGGGAAGAGTCTTAAGCATCAAATTCTGGAGGAAAGAGGACCTCTACACCGGCCCACTATAGCCATTCCTATCTGCAATCCTGTAAGAACTCTGCAACTCCAATTGCACCTTTATCTCCCAGCACCAGCAGCTACTTCGAAACAAAACTTTCTGTGAACTCATCAGGCTTATGATGAAATCAGCCCCCCAGCTGCACATGAACGTCCCGTGAAGATTAGCATTGAGATACACATCTGCAAGGCTTTTAAGAAATCTGTAGCTCAGACAGTCCCTAGGCTGTCACATCCCTTCTGCTCCAGCAACCCAAGTGCCCCTCCTCAGGGACAGCTGGTGTGTGCAGGAGGGAGCAGTATCTGGTAGAAGACTGTGGTGTTGTCTCCTGCAGAAACCATTTCAAGCCTCACCACCTTCTTGTCTGGTTGCAACGTGTGACCACACGGCAAATTCGAACAGCAAGTCTTGCTCAAGTCTTGTGAAAGAGTTTTAGCTGCCACGTTCCTCTTTGTTCTGAGGGCACGGCCAAGGAGCTGCGTGCCTGTCACGGGTCGTGTCGGCAGAGGATCAGCTTGTTCCACTTCTGACATGGCAGTGCTCAGAGAACATGTGTTTAAAAAATATCCAAAGACTATGGATTCTGCAGCCATGTAGGATTTGGGGCTTCCTGTTAGCAGAAATGTTCTCTTTGCACTCAGTGTGCGAGAAGTGATCCCTTGAGCTAAAGCAGCTCTAGGTCTCCAGAGCACGCAGCATGCAAGGGGACAGCTCTGACCCACACAAGAAGAGCTGGTGAGAAGAGCTGTTCCCAGATATCTGGGAACAGAACTATTCAATGCACTATCACTTTTCTGGCTGAGAATTTTTTTTCATATTTTGAGTTTCCCACTGTGGAATCCAGCTTCACTGTCTGATCTGTTTACTGGTTAGAATGTTTGTTTTTCCTGAAGAAAAACAATAAATGTTTTGTGAAAGCAGCTTAAGAATAAAGTATGGAAAATCAAAGGAAAATCCTAAAATGAACTCTTCTCGCCTTAGGGAGGAGAACATGGCCACTGGATCCTAGTGCTCCCCTCATGGGGGCAAGCCTTGTTGTTGTGAAACGTTCCCCATGTGCCAAGCTGCTGCAGATATAACCCTTTCTTTGCCTCCCTGTTGCTTGTCGTGCAGTGCACAGTCCCGAGCCTGCAGGCACAGAGGCTGGCAGTCACTTGCCCAGTCACAGCCACCCCAGTTGTGACAGCCTCGGGCTCTGTCCCTGGTCTGCTGCTGCCCCTCCAAGAAAAGGTACAGCTCCCCTGAAGATCCTGCTTTGTGTAGATGTCTTGGATGCAGAGGTTATCTAAAAAAGCTGTAGAAAGTTATGTTTAGGCATAATGCTGAATACTCACTTGTACTGTATCCGTTCAAGGACTGTTCAGAGAATAGAAAGGCAAAGCGTGTAAACTCCAAGGAGGAAGGCTTCTCACCTTCTTAGCTGGCTGTATTCTGCTGTCTTTGTGTGGAGAAATGCCCTCAAACATGAACTGTAGTATGTAATACACTCACCAGGAGGGTCCACACGCTATCAAATAATCAACAAACCACTGATGAATCCCTCATGTGCCCCACTGTCCTGGCACCTTTGCCTATAAAAGTCCCTCCACCCTGTGTGCAGAGACCAGCGGCCTGAAGCTTTCAGGACCCCATTCTGCTGAGCAACCATTTAACACGCAGACATCATGAGACTTAATTTTTGTGGATGCAAGCTACAGTAACTCTACTCTGCTTCCATCACCTCATCTATGGGGGTGTGTGTGTGTGCGAATTAATAACTTTTTACAGAAAAAGTGGATATAACTGTCTCTGTTGGCCGCCATGGCATTATTCAACTCCCATGTTCCCGAAGGAGATTAATCTCAGCAATGAAAAAAAAAAAAAAAAAAGGAAAAGCTGGAGACAACTGCAAAGCTTTTGGCCAATAAATTCACTCCAAATGCTTGAGTGCCTAAATTTGAAGGTTTTTAAATCCAAGAGGACTCGCAAATGCTATTTGGCCTTTGCACTTTCAACAACGAGCTGTAAAACTGACACCCTGGACCAATTCTAGTCTCTGTTCATAGGAATTTACCCATGCACCAGTAAGTTTATTAAAACATCACAAAAGTCAATCAAATGGTGAAGCTTCCACACTGAAATTACTAAAGAAAGGAACTTCTGTCATGCCAGACTGCAAACAAAGCTTAGGGGAATAGCTTCAAGCCTGAAAAAAGAAAGTTCCTAGTTATGCAGGGTAGCTCATATCTCCAGAGTCTGTTTTTAATCATAACTCCTACAAGCTCGCTACATAGCTCATGCTTTACTACCTGGATAGTAGTTGCCAACTGGATGGAAATGTGACTTGGTATTTTCCAGCTGATAAGAAAGTTTTTTGAAGGACATTTGCTTGAGCAGCACAAGAGCTTAGCTTGAGCCTTCCTAGAAACGAAACACAGAAGTCACTGCTTCCATTAAATGCACTCACTTGGCTTCAGACAGTGTGAGGCTCATGCCAACACCTTGCTGAACCCTGACAAACTGTGCATCAGGGCTGTTTTAGACACAGGTGGAAAAGGTAACTGCTAAGGATGGCATCTTTTCATGGAATGTAAACCAGCCCTGCTACTCGCTGGCTTTGTCTCTACTACTTGCCTCTTCCACTTGTACCAGCCCCCACATCCACCACACACCTTCTTGGGGGTGGAAGCAAAGCCTTTGTGCTGTTGGTGGGCTCCTGGTTCTCTGGGGTATGGCTTGTGCCAGCATGTCCTGCAACACAGTGTTATTCACTGCTCAGCCTTGATGTGGCAAGACAGTTTTGTCTGCCTCCCCTGAGCAGCTTCGAGCGAGTTCAAAAACGGGCACTTTTTTTGTGGAGCCCCCTTAGCACAGCTGATTGCACAAGCAGATCCAGATACTCCTGAAGTGGAACTTGTTTATTACAAAACACCCAACTATTTTAATTTGAATTTTGATAGAAGATATAGAAAATAAAGATAGATCCCTATCATCCTCTCTCAGGTTTTGTTCTTGCTGGGGGGTAGCTTCAGCTGTACCCAAACCTCAAGGAACTAATTTCAGCCCCCTGCCTCAGTATGGGCCAGCATGCACTGTATTTAACTGATACCAATAGAACCAAGGTCTTGGAAACAGGATTTGGATTAAGGTTAGAGCGTGGAAGAAACCTCTTTTCAGCAGCAATATGGTATCTTGAGTGGTGATGGCAGAGAAAGCAAGCATGACCTGTCAGAGCAGAGGAGACAGAAAACACTCCACGTTTCTCTCCTCTTGTGCTTCTGTAGGCCACGCTGCAATAAATAGAACAGCTGGCTGATTTCTCTATGGCACCTTGGCAATCCTATCAAAGGGGGTTTCTCTGCAGAGTTATGTGAGGTATGAAGAGACAGAGTAATTTGTCATGGATGTCCCAAGATGAGTACATTTTGGTCCAATTCTCCTGTTGTGAGTAGTGAGCAGAATTCAGTGAACAGGGTACATATTCTGTTAACAATGAGCCTCTTAAAAATCTTATATTATTGTGTGACATGAAGCAGAAAAATTATTCTTGCAAAGATAAAAGCTGGTCAGATAAGATTGGGTATTGCAGTGAAATAAGTAGTGCTCCTAGTCTCAATCTCCAGATACTTCCAAGGCTGAAGAACTGAAGAGTATCTCGTTCATTAGTGGAATGTCTGTTCAGATGGAATCTAATACTTGATAGGGCTGTGGCCAGAACTCTGAGCCAGAATAAATACATTAAATTTGGTGTTTCTTTCATGCTTGAACTGTGGCCCTGGTTGGTGAAACACTTAGTTGCTCAAAGAATGAAAGGTTGAATCACAGGTGAGAAGGTAGGAGAAAAATAGAATTCCTCAGCTTTATTTTTTTTAATGGCCAAAACAAGTAAAGTCTGTCAGATTCCTCTGGCGCTCTGATCAGACCTGAGGTGCTTGGGTGTGATGACAATAAGTATTTGTCCTGTAGATACAGCTGGGTTTCGTACTCGGATACTGCGTGTCTCAACGGGGAAGTTTGGGCATTCTTCAGAGAGCAGCAGGGAAGGGGAAAGATCTCACCTTGTATTGTTGTCTGCTTCAGCTGAATCCCAATCCCAGAAATCACAGCACACAGGAATTATTCCTCAACAGGAGGAAGAGAGGACAAGAGTGAGAGAGGAGGAAGGAGAGAGGACAGGAAGAAGGAAAGAAGCAGAGCTGTGAGTTCAAGGGAGCAGCCTGCAGCTCCGTGAAAGACCTTGCCATCCACTTGCTCTCCAGCCCTTTGTGCTGCCCTAGGAGGTGTTCCCTGACAGCACAGGACCTGCCAACAGCAGGAAACTCCACGCTGACTTCAGCAGAGGGTAAAAGTGTTTCAGTCCTAACCCGAGCGCTGCTGGGTTTTCGATTAAAAACACCCCCCAAACAGCTGTGAGTTATGCCCAGTAAGTTTAATAACTGAGGAAACCATAGCCAGTGACAACTACGAAATACAAAAGCAGACATGAAAATGGATGGCATAAAAGTGGGAAGGAATAGTGTCTGAAATGAAAAATACACTTAACAGAGGATTTGGGTTCAAATATAACACAGGCGGTCAGACAAAACACTGCATTAATAACAGCACACACAGATACTAGTTATACTGGGGGTTTTCACAGTTCTCCACTTCATCCCAGGTGACAAGGAAATGGATGTTTTTACTCCCTTACATAAATTCTTGTGCACACAACTTCATCAGCACCAAAGGTCTGGAAAAGAAATAAAAATCAATCAGAAGAGGTAGAACCAGCAAACATTTAACACCATTTCAAAATGCTGTTTTTACTAAAGTAACTGGTTCCACAGCAGAAATACTTTTCCTCAGGTCTTTTGACAGATGAGAGTAAAGAAAGAAGTCATTTTTAAAAGAGGAATGCAATGTAAATGACCTGTTTTTCAAGGCAGGATGGATTTTGTCAAAATGATAAATGATGCATAAATTTTCTTTTTCTGTAGTTTCTTGGCATGAATTGATAAATAAACATGAGAAAACAAAGTGAATTTGGAATGTACTGTTGTTATATTCGGAAACAGTTGCAGCACTCTGAGCTAAAAACGCCGAGGTACATTCCAAAGGTATTCTTTGATATTTACAGATATAAATCCAAGCAGGCAAATGAAGTCAGTGGAGGAAAGATGAAGACCAGGAAAATGTACACCTGTAAAAATAACACTGCTGCAAACGGCTGACAGCCCATGCTGGGATACCAAACCCTCTCCTCCAGGCTGGAGTGTGGGCAATGCCAAGGACAACCTTCCTTCAGGACACCGTGCCCTTATCAGTGAGTTTGTTAACCATGCTAAGGATCTGGAATGCCCTTTTATCCAGATTATCAGCACACGTAGGAAGGACAAAGATTGTGGGGCTGTCTGAGAAAGCTACCTGAATCCCAAAGTGTTTGTATGTAATTTCAGGTCTGGCAGGCTAAAATTTAAGCAATTAAGGAAGGAGGAAACAATAGGGGCAAGAGTGAGAAAACAGAGACTGCAAAAAACCTCACAGTCAGCTATGCCAACAGAAGGTTTTTAGCTCAGCACTAACAAGCCCTGAGATGGGATGTCTGGCTGTGGTCACTGCCAAGGTCTCACTGAAAAGCATGCATTAAGAACTACCCCACTGCATTATGAAAATTCAGCTGGGCTATTTGTTTTAATGCTTTCCACACCTGCTTTGGCCGATACTTTGGAAAGACTTGGCTTTAAAACTGACTCTGGCTTATGTTTTGTGCACTCTGTTAGGGACACAAGTCTGTTAGCATTTTGGGGATACAGACTTTGTTTTTATGCATATCAATATCATATCAGTACTTAATATGTATTTTTAGATTATACTTGAATACATCTGAAAATGAACATGAAAATCTGTTCTTTCAGGCAAGTTAAGAAACTCCTTCCCCTAAAGCTGTGCAACAGCAGCTATTCTCAGAACACATCAGCAATTCTACTGAGAATGAGCACTGCAGGGAAAAGTAGATTGAAATAGATGTGATTCATACTGCAAGGGAGCCACTGTAGATCTGAGCATCTGAAATTGCAGTTTTCAGAGCAATTTCAGAGCAAAAAAAATTCCAAGACTGTGCTCCTGGGCAGAGCTTGCCCCGAAGACATCGGTGTAATCTGACTGGCAGGTTCCATAGAAGATTCACAGGAGGAAGTGTGGAAATAAAGATTAAAATTCGTGGAGGAAGAAAAAAAGACATAAGACTTTCTGGGGAAGCTCAGTAGTGTGGGTGAGTAGCAGCAGCACAGACTGACTGCTGTGCACTCAGAGTCACAACTCAGCCTGTCCTGTGACACAGGCTGCTCCTTTTGTAGTTCCAGCATCCAGCTCCAGCTAGACTTCTGCACTTCCAAAAAATTCAGGCAAAGGACTACATTCAAATTACTCTGGACAAAAATTAAGTGCAGAAAATATGGGCATATTCAGGGAACCCCAATTTGAAAAAATCAGTTGCAGCACACAAGGACTCTGCAACACACCAGTCTCACAGTCTAGGAAACCACTACAATTAAACATAATAATGTCCTTAAATCTAGATTGCAAAGAGATAGAAATCATGCAAAGAATAATTACAATTCTTCTGGAGTACCATGTAACCACTGGGCACATCTAAAACCACTAACACATCCTTTCCTTGAAGACCCAGCTGAGGTTATGTGGCCTCAGATCTGTTTCAGGAATAAGATGCATTTTTTAGCTCTTATATTTCATACCTTATACACATTTAGAGGATTAACAATGTAATTGAAGCACATAAATAAAGGGCTTTATTGTCATGGTTATGTGAAGGTTTAAATGTGTACTTAGACAAAAGGCAGTTTTCTATTTAACTGTGACTTACAGTCATTTGTTAATAAAACTCCACTCAGCATTGCTAAAGAAAGCAAAGAGGAACGTGTTCAAACTTGCTGCATTCTTCTTCTTGTGGTAACTCACAGAAGTGTCTAATGTACAGCTGGACCCGAGGTCGGAGGGGATCCAAATCCAAAGAGTGTTATTCCTCTATCGTTCACACTTAAATCCTTGAATTCAGTGGGAGGATAAAGCAGTTTAGTGCCTATGGTTCTCATTCTAGACTCAAAAGAAATGATTGTTCCTGTTCCAATAAGCAGACTTTCAAGATTTCCATGACCCAAGACAGTAGAACTTCCAAATGAAAAGAGAATGAGCAATCCTGGCTATTTGGTGGTGAAGTTCCATCAGCACAACCAAAAAAAAAAGTGCAATGCTACCAAACTGTAATTCACATGTAATGAGAAGATGCAAGATTTTCAAACACCACTTTCCCAGCGGCTTGGAAAGGTCCCACTTATCTCATAAAATGCTACAAGGCAAGGCTTTTACCTAAATCTAAAACAGGATTTTAAATGTGCCACCACTGCAAATTACAGAATTGTTTTCTTCACTTAGCTTGTTATAATCTGTAGCTAAGAGTCCAAAAGCACACTGCAAACAAAGCCCTGCGCAGGGGGATAATCCAATAAATTGACCTCTCTCAGTTCACTCAAAATCTGATGACCACTGACATCATGAGAGATTAAAAGAGAATTACAGGGCAGTAATATATTTCTGTAGGAGCAAATCTGCTTTTTGAAGGCCTTCTTTATAAACATTTGCCCAGGAGCCTTTGTGGTAAGTGGAGCACACAGTATAATGAGGAAGAGTGTCACTGAAACAATCATCTGGGAAAGATCCCTTCTGCCAGTGTATGAAAAAAATCCCTTTATCTGCTCATGACTGATCAAAATTCAGAGGCAACTTACAAAAGGAAGACGGAATCCATCAGCAAAGTGATGGAGAAAAGAAGGCATTACTTAAATAAATCCTCAGAAAAGGCTTTGTTCGCATGCAAACTTCCATGTTATCTAGAATAAAGATACAAATCTTCACAGCAGTGGCATGTTGCCTATTTCCATTCTCCTCCCAAGTCCCATAATATTTTAAGAAATAATTTGATCCTTACAAGGCCACAATCACAGGATGTGCAGCCTCTGCTTTCAAACTTGGCTATCAATAGCAGACCACACAACCTGATGTTCCTCAACTGACAGCACCATGTAAAATTAGGTGATTTCTCAAGGAGCCTAAATGTCAGTATTCGTGTTTGAGCGCTGCTGTGTTATACAGCTTCCTCAGAGCCGTGCAGCCAAGGAATGACAGAGGTATCTGAGACAACGGGGGCTCTCTGTCACAGGTGAAAGCCAGTGCACAGAGGACATCTGAGCTATAAGGGATATTACAGAAGGCTGCCTTCAGGGTTGGGTGCAGCCAAAATGCAAATGGCTTTGGCTTCTTTCTTTGTTTGTGATCCAGACCAGGCTGTAGTAGTGAGCAGAGGCTGCAGATCCCTAAGCCCCCTTGTAAATCTGCTCATGGTAAAGAGTAAATTAAAGCATTAGGCCCTTGCAACACACACGCATGCATTATTACAGGCTTCTGAACTTCTGTAAAGGCTGCTCGAATGAGGACAGCAGCAACCCCCTCATTCTGGGTTTGATGTGACTAGACCCTTCTCTGGACAATTGATTTTATATAAGATCACTCTCCAAAAGTTATAGAAACACTTAGGTAGTTTGGCACCGTTTGATACAAGGGTTAAGCACATCATGCATTTCAGCATTCTGCTGCAAAAAAATCTCTTTGCAAATCTACATTGAGCCTTCTCACCTACTACGTTTAATTTCAGAAGTCAACAAAATCATTTTAAAAATGTTCACTCGCTCATCTAGGCTCCACAGTTCACCAGTTTAATTAACTATGGCATGATTTTTCTGAGGAGGGAATGTAGAATAGAAACCATGCTCGAACCCCCCACCAATGTTCTGATCTTTGACCCTTGCTACAATTGATTCTGAGAACCCCCGTGTGATAGGTGAACTGTGTAAAATGTGGTCAGAGGCTGTTTATAAAGCCCCTCTTCAGTTATCATCCACTTTAACATGTTTGTGTGTTACAGATTAAATCCATAGAGCAGCATGAAAGCAACAATGCACCTCAAGTTTTGAGTATAAATGCGCCTCATTTGAACAGCCAATATTTGTAAGCAGCATCCTTTAACTTTGCAAAGAGCAGACCTTTTGTTCTTCTGGATTACATAAGTGATTGATAGCTCATTAATGCCCCTGACAAAAACACACAGCAACAACAAAAATATTATGAGTATAATAAAGGGAAGAAAAGGCACTTAATTCCAGATCATAATTTTCAAAGAAATAAAATAAATATCTATTTTTGTGTCATATTCTGATCTGGATTGCTCAAATGCTAATCCAAGCATGAATGCAGAGTTTGTAAATACTGATACCTGCCTCTGTGTATGCACGGCAATGTTAAAGTACAATACAATATAAAGATACAGCCAAGACAAATAAATGTGAACTTTGGAGGGGAACTACCCTTTCCACGCTCCCTTGCTTGCACATTCCATGGAATTTTTATCTACATTGTTCAGTAAAAAGGCAGTGCTGAAATCCCAGCAAGTGCATCAGATGAGATTAGAATAAATAGCTCTGATAAGAGAAGCTGCAATGTTCTAGTTTTAGACCAATGTTCCAGTTTTCAGACCATCTTTTCTATAAAGCAGAAATTGATCCTCCTTCCTTTCCTTGGCTGAAAGAATTCTTTTTCTAGCAGGACTTCAGCCCTACGTCTGTCACTGCATGAGCCAAATACTATTTTTCTACTAATGAGAGTAATTTTATTTTCCATGCTACAAGGAGCTAAGGAGAGCTGAAGGCAACTGAAGGTAAAGAAAACCTTTGCTAACTAAATAGTGTGTTCTCATCATCTGTGTACCAGAGGACATGATGTGACTTGGAAGACCATCATTTTACTCCAAGGAATTATCTTAGAAGAACATAAGGAATTCTTCTCCCAGGATGCAAGAAAGATTGCAAACTATAGAGTAATATGGTTTCTATTTTAGCTCTGTGGTAGTCGTGGCAATTAAACACTGATATTTTTTTTTTTTCTATTATACGGACAAATAAATGCATTTTTTAAAAATATACTGTGTTGGGGAGAAAAATAATCCTTACACTAGGAAAATACCATATTCAAATGGATCCCCTAAGCAATGCAGCATTTTAGATCAAAATTATGTGGCAAAGATCCAACATTTATGCAGCCAATACTAACAGAGTAAAACTAATTCCTTACCCCCTGCCTGTTACCCCAAGCCTTTATTCAATTCATGCCTCAGTCTAACACAGTTTACATTCTTTCTTGCAACTTCTTTCAAAGTGGGTATGAATTTTCTTGATTTCTTCTGCAAATCCATCTAATAACAAATAAGGAGTCTCAACACTTCTTGAAAGAATACTTTGGATAGAGAAATGGAAGCAGAGCCTTACTGAAGCACATCAGAGAGAGTAAAGGAACAGAAAACAATTTTTAGGTAAGCAGGAAGATTTGAGAAGCGTGAAGATGGGAATTGTTAAATATTTAAAGCTGTATGGGCAGCAAAACTGAATGAGAATGTATTTCAGGTCCTAAAGATCCTTAAGAAAGCTCTGAGGGTGGCAGAAGAAAGAAAGAAGGCAGGGATCACTTTTTCTCATTGTGATCATGGTTTTGAAGAAGTAAGATGTAAGTGGGGATTTGCAGACTGAGACCCCAGGAAATTTGCCAAGCATAAAATAAAATAATGTTGAATCTTTGTTCACTGGAGTGATGAAAAACCCAAACACAGGGGAGAGGAAAGAGATCAAAAGTCCTCTCACTAAGGGCTCTTATTAGTATCTTCTTCCCTTTTACAGCTGCTGAACACACCTCAGCCAATTCCTTTAAATAGTTTAGCTTCTAAAGCCCAATTCTCTGATGGAACATTCTTTAAAATTTAAAATTTTTTATTTTAAAAATAAAATGGGGCTTTAAAATGTGGGCTTTAAAATTAGGGACCACAGACAAGAAAATGTAGCTTGTCCTCTTCTGTCTCTCTCCAAACAGTAGAACCTTTTGCTGCCTCCCAGAAGGGTTAATTTTGGCCGTTTCAGCTTCTGCAAAAGGACCAGAGGTCTCACACCACCATTACTCCCAGAAACATCACGCTGCGGAGCTTTCAGCTGTCAGATCTTGAACATCAACCCATGTATTTAAAAGATCCCTACCTTCAGTCCCATCAAATGTCATGAGGGCTTAAAAATATTTGTCTTGAGGACCAATTATTGTCATAATACTTAACAAAGCAAAAGAGGATGCTCTGCTCAAAGAAGTAGGAGAATGAAGTTGTGTATCATACTGAATAGAAAAAAAGCCCAGAGAGAATGATCGGAATCACTTGGAAACAAATACCAAATTTTCATAATGGCCACAGTAAAATCACACATTGCAACCAGTGAATGCAATTCCAGCTTGCCAGAGACAGGAAGGGGATGGGTCTGGGGAAATGGAAACTAGAAAAGAGTTGACAAAGCCTTTGCATCTTAATCAGGATCATTTCAGATAAGAGCAGGGAGATGAAATCACTGCAAGTGCTAGCAAAAACAGTACATGCCATTCTGGTTTTCCTAGTTTAGGAGGAAAACTGACAAACTGGACCGGGTTAAAAAAGCACTCAATGATTCAATGAAAGCTTTCTTCACATTGAAAGACTTGAGGTCTTCCAGAGGTTTAGCTTCATAACCAGAAAGTTCCTCTAAGAGGCGGCTTGGTCAGTGGTGTTAAGAGAAGTATTTGCAATAACAAATTTTAGGTGTATTATTTAGGTTATTTTATATACAATATGCAATGACTTGAAGTTTTATCTACAGATTAAAAGAAATGTGTATATTTTAAAGGCAGGGAGATGAACCAGTAAACCAACTTATCGAGAGTCCTGAGTTCCTATAAATGGAAATATTTTATTAAGAAGCAAGTTGTTGCAATTTATATCCTAATTGGAAAAATAATTAATTCAGAAAAGTTCAACAGACTGTATTAAACAAGAAAAAAAGATTAGATGGCTTTAAATCCTTGAATCCCTCTGGTTTCTTACCCAGCTTCATTATTCTTCCCCAGCAGGGTAAGTTCACATTGGTGCTTGCAGGAGGCAATTGTATTATGAGAGGCTTTCTTGCTTTGCTTGGAGCAGTGCACTTCATTTAACAGCTGCCCCATCAGCTTGTTGCTTAAATAATAAACTACAGAAATGTATTGTTAGAAAACCGGAAAAGTTATAGTTGAGAATAAAGTTGTCCACTGCATTCCATCTAAAGATGCAATGCAGAGGTTAAAGTACTTTGCCTCTTAAGGTTCTGTGATAATATAAAGCATTCCAGTAGCTGAGTTAAAAGAAATTACGTGGCACTGGAGTATTCATTCATTAGAAACTAGTGTGATTTCCCTAGGAGCACACGTCCTCGTGAGGGGTGGGTGAAGGGTTCCAAGATGTCTGGAATAATATTTACACCTTAGAAGTTTTTTGTTTATACTAGGCAAGGTTTGGGTTCTGTTTTTGTTACAGATGCAACCTGAAAAGAGAAACTCCATCTGCGTTAGAGAAACACTGGGGAGGCTGTTTGCTTTTTAAAGTGCAGAGGTTTGGCTAGTGCGATAGCTCAAAATAAAACCTCCCTGCTTTGATGTTTTCATACCCACCACTCCGGGAGCCTGTCTTCCACGTCCAAACCGATGAGGCGTAACAGCCTAATCAACTATTTATCCGGGATTCATTAGTAAGAACACGGGCAATAAAACGATTCTGAACTCAAGCTGAACTGCGCCGCTGCCTTCACTCAGGTGTGGGTGCTGGTAAATTAACGTGGAGTGACTACTGACGAAAGATGCAGCGAAGAGAACTCTAAGAGAGGTAAGAACAACCTGAAGAGACAAACTGTGCTGACTGAGGGAGGGCACTCAGCCGCAGAGGTGCTGCTCAGAATGCCCACGGTCACCCCGCTGCCCGATGGAAGCCCACACACCCCCGGGGGGACGCTGGCTGACAGCAAATGTGCAAAGCTCTGCATTTCTGAGAAACTCACGAAGGCGGTTCTGAGTCGGACTCGGAGAGCATCAGGGAATTGGGGAAGGTGCCGGAGATATAGGAGGAAATTGAATATTTTTCCTAAACAGGAGAGATTAGAGCATGCTAACAACGTGCATATCTTTCCTGCTGTACACCATGTGACCACGGATAAGAAGCAACATTATGTACATGTAAAAAGAAGATTCTCCAGAAATGAGGTCAAATGCCTCGATCTCGCTCTCACCACAGAAAATCTGAAATAAATCGAGCAAATTCTTTGACGATGCTGTGAATTTACAGAGAAGTGGTTGACTTGTGGTTATTTCACCTGTACAAGTGTGGTGAGAGTTTTAACAATCAAATGCAAGTCAGAACATGCATATACCTCCATTAAAAAAAAAAAAAAAAAAGAGTAAAAAAAGGGAATTTATTAATTGTAAGGTAGAGGATTATGAAAATTATAGTTTTCCAGATGGATTTAAGTAAGGAAAAACAGTAATTCATAGGATGTAGTAACAAAGAAACCTGTTAATATGGTGCACGTATTGAGGTAGCTCAAGGTTCTTACCAAAATCAGCTCATCGTTAGCTAATTCTCGAGTCCAGTATGTTTTGGGACCATCTCCCTCAATAAGAGTTTGTTTGCAATAGATCTTGTTTTCATTCTCCCAAGTGGCCAAACTCTGCAGGCAAGAAAACCATTAGGAAAGACATTAATTATATTCCCAGTCAGCATGAGACAGAGACAACAATGAGCAGTAGTGAGAATAATTGCTCCACTAAAGGAGCAACACATACATAGATAAATGCAAAGGAAAGAAATCAGCAGTGGAAAGTGGTGAAATAAAAATTAAGGTGAGATGGGGTATTTTGGAAAGAGGCATACATTAGTAACAAAGTAATTGCAGCTGTGTCTTTTCGGTGTGAAGCCCGCTGTGTTTCCACCAAACGCTTGATGTTGAAAAGTGTGATTCAGGGACATGCTAACGTGGTGATGTCTACATTCCCAAGCATATTTATACACATATGATTTGACCTGACAGGTTATTTATCACTACAAAGTCCCCGAAGAGTTAAAGCATAAACAATTGTATATATCATGTTGTGGTGCATAAATAATGCAGTGTTTGTCACTTACAATCTTTCCTCCCCTATGGCACTGTGCCAACTTAACTGTGTATTAAAAATATTGAGCTAACAAACTAGAATAAATCACAGCTAAATGAAAGATATGTTGTTAGAGTTCAAGTGTTTGTGACATTACTTTTTTTAAGGTTGTGAGTCTGGAGATTGAAATACTCTTGGGCATTTTTCAAAGCATTTGAATAAAGACTAGGAAAACACTGAAAAATAAAAGAACCTGAAACCACAGGATTTTGTTTAACTTTCACAAACAGGCAAGCTCTGACTCTGTTACTTTTCACTTGAGCACTGAACTATTACTCCTCAGTGCAAAGGAACAGCTGTGCAAAAGGATGCCCTGTAATGAATGTTCAAGTAATCCCTTTATAACTACACAGGGGAGACATTTATTAGTATGTGATCATATACATATACATATATATATACACATATGCACATATTTTGTGTGTGTGTGTATGCCTAAATTCAAATTAATACATGCCAACTTCCCAAGGAAAAAAACCCCTTCACTTTGATTTAAAATTGTCCGTTTACTTTTAAAATATTTTCCAAAACAATAGATTTAATAAGCCAACAAGCCATCTCAAAGGGCAGTTATAGAAGCTGTGACTTGAAGAACAACCACATATGATTTCCTCTTTGTCTGCACAAACAATGGATCGAGTTAGTTGGCAGTACAAAACCCTCCACCCCATGGAGTATATAAAAACCTATTACCAGTCAGCAGTTTTGCCAGATACTGCAAACTACATTCTGGAGTATTATTTTATTATCTGTCAGTTTCTGCTCTGTGGCCACATCTTGGTTATATACACACACACACAGCAGTACAACTTATTCCTGAGAGTGGACTATAAATAATTTTGCGACACATGGAAAAAATTTACTACTTCACAAAACCCATTTCTTTCAGGTTTTTCCAACTTTCGTAGCTTACAGCCATAATTATTGTTTTTCCATCTGCAGCAATAAATTCTTCTCTAGAAAGAGGGTCACATTTATTGCATATGCATTATGTATGAAGACACTTTTGCTGAACGAGATAAATTAACAAAGCCAGCAACATTTCCTGGACAAACTGTTAAATATGCGATAACTCATCCTAGAGTGCAAGTGGATGCTCTAAATATTCACTGATTCCCAGAATCTGCTTCCTTTCTCATAAATTTATGTTGACAGCAATTGCACTGAAGACAGTAAGTTCTGAATTTCTAGGGATAAAAACGGTCTCAAAAGCTGACCCCAGAATTGGGAGACACCATATTTTGGAAAGCAGCAGTTTCAGCAACACCAAACACTTTAAAAACTATATCCTCATTTGAGAATACATTCTAATAATATTTATTTTTATTTCTTTTATAAGAGTTTTATAATTATAAAGAGTTCTTTATAATTATGAGAGTAAACTGCCTGAAGAAAGCATGACTACCCTATGCCTTCAATAATGGTTTTCAAAGGGCAGCTATGGTCACAAACCTGAAGCCACAAACCTTAGTTCCCCAAACCTCAGATCCCACATGTCCACACCAGCAAGAACCTGGTGTCAGATTAAACCTGGCTGCTGACTTAACTCTCCCTCCGTGGCCACGGGAGTGGTCACAAAGGCAGAGGAGCAGGATCTCACACACAGAATCAAGCCCAAAACGCTGCAGCAAATGCCCTCAAATGCGCTTCTGCTCAAGGAGGTGGTGTAATTTTGGTGGGTATAATACCAGCTGAAACCACCTTACACTGGTACAGAGCTATCAGTGCATGGTAAACTGGACACACGCACTTGGCAAGGGTGTGAAAAAGGATTTCAGCCCCAAACTACCAACAGGCTGAGGTCCTGCTCGAGAACGCCTCTGATTCAATCTACAATAAATAGGATGTCAGATTTCTGCACTAAATCCTGACTCTTGAGGTCTCTCTTGCTCCACCATTTCCCATATTTCTGTCAGGGACAGAAGCTGGGGAGAGCTTTCACTGCAGCTGAGGTCTCCAGGGCAGAGGGAAGGGAAAAAGAGAAGAACTAAAACCTGCCAAGCTGGAAAGCAGATACCTGGATTCTGCTTTAGGGACCTGCCATGTCCTGTTTCCTTCAGATTTCCGTTTTATCCCAACAGAGGGACAAGAGAAGTGGTGACCACCAAGAGCTCCCAAGAGTGCTCCTGGTAAGAAGAGGCTGGAGGGCAGCAATGCCAGTGTCTGGGGGCATGAGTAGCAGATGTGTTTGTTCTGTCTGAAAAGAACTTGGCGACCCTCCCCGCGCCCCAATGCACATGCCCCAGCCCCAGCTCTCCTCCTACCCTGCACTTCCGTCCGTCCACCGTCTCCTCCTCAAAGCTCTCCCCGATTTTGAAGTTGATCTCAGTGGTGCGGACAGTGGTGGAAGTTTTAATATAGAACTGGTCCCCGTCCTGGCGGATCTCCACGTGGGGCTTGGAGGCAGCCGCCACAGCCACCTTCCTGAGCATGGCATTGACACCTGGGCGAAGCGGGGAGGAAGCAGAGCTTGAAGTCGCCAGCCGTGCCCTGAGCTGACCTCGCCCGGGCATCAGGCAGACCGGGGGAGCGCGGCGGGAGCTCGGAGCGGGGCATCCATGCATCCATGCATCCATGCATCCATCCATGCATCCATCCATCCCGGCACGGCCGCGGAGCTCCCGCGGGGGGGGAAACGCCGAGCCAGCGGCAGCCCCGGCTCCCCGGGCTCCGTGTGCGA
>VWZN01013593.1:16164-37153 GCA_013396955.1 Regulus satrapa | reverse complement strand
CCCAGTCACGGCCATCCACCCACCCACCCATCCATCCTTCCATCCATCCATCCTGCGCTCTCCATCCATCACCGCTCGCCGCCTGTCTGTGCATGCTCCACAGCTGCCCAAGAAACAGAGTCCGATTGCCACTTGCCCCGCAGATGAGACGCACAGCGAGGACTCGATGAGAAGCCCCAGAGGCAGGCGGGGAAGGCAGAGGGCAATCCGAGCAGGCACGGTCTCCAGGCTGGGCTGTCCCCACCACGGCAGGGCCGATGCTCACAGCCCATCACACCTCAGGCCGGGCTCCCTGTGCACGCACGGGTGTCCCAGCTGCCAACCCGCCCCAAACGCTGCTCGCTGCGACAGGCAGCCGGTCCAAGGGGTGCCAGGGAGCACAGGGAGCCCTTTCCAGGACACGGAGCCGTTGTAAGGAAGCTGCCGCTGCCCTGAGCCCAGTCTCCCCTTCGAGAAGGGCGAAGGCCAAAGAGATGCACGAGGCCCAAAGCGCTGCCCGGCCACAGCCGAGCATTCCCCCAGCGCCCTGCGGCGCCGCTAGCAGCGTACATAGAACCCTGCCCAACATCCTAAAGTAACTGCCAGAACTGTTCCGCTTCCAGGAGTAAACACATCTTGCGTGGATGCAGGGGCAGGAGGTTTGGGAGGATGTAGGTGCAGAACTGGCATCAGGAAGAGCATTGGCCGAGGTGGTCACAAGCTTTTATGGAGAAACACAGCAAGCCGTCTCAGTTACTTGAATTAACACCCGTGTGCTACAGATCTGAGTGCTGTTCTGAGCCCCTCGCACTTTCCATGACCATTTCTATTGTCTTTGCTTTGAATGCCTCTGTTCCAGGTCAAAGATGCCAGATTAAAGTTCCTCAATTCATCTGATTTATGCACATGATAAAGCTGAACAGAATTTGACAGGTTAAGGCATAGGAGTTTTTCTTCTCCTGTTGCGCATAAGGAAATTCTCAAAACATTCAGAGGCCTGTGATTTCCTACTCAGAACAGAACCTGGTGTGTTTTAATTATAGGAAAACCTTTGCTGAGCCAGCTTCAAGGTACATCCACAACTTGTTAGATTCTGTAAAATTAAGACATAGGTTACTTGAGTTATATATAAAATGTGTTTACTCCTGGAAACGGAATAGCTCTGGTAGTTACTTTAGTAGGTACTTACTTTAGGCAGGATTCTATATATGCTGAAATAGTTCTGGTACTTACTTTAGGCAGGATTCTATATATGCTGAAATTTGCTCTCATTTTTTATTCCAGGAAGAACTTCACCTGAGTAAGAACCATAGAGCAGAATCAAGTATTTGTTGATTGTCGCTCTTCTCCTACTGACTTTTGTTTCTGCCTTTTCAGAAGAACACCCTGGAGACCTGGCATAGCTCTTTAACTGAAATATTTTGATGAAAAATCTGTGGTTTTTTCAGGAAGTGAACATTTCAGAGAGGAATATCTGTTTTCAATAATAGGGTTTTTTCTAAAACAAGAAACAGAACAACACAAACCAAAAACAAAAACCAGAGCACGAAACATCCTTCAGTTGTTTTAGTAAATGACAATAAATTAGTCTCCCTTTGAAATACTTTAAAATTTCAAATCACCTCAAAGAAAAACACTTGTGGAAAAAAAAAAAGACAGACACAATTTCATATTGCAAGTAGGTTTAAGATTTTCAAATGTAAGGCTGCAGGCCCAACAAACACATACTAAGCCTACATATTATATGAGACACTGAAGAAAAGCCCTGCTCAGACCCACAGGTTCAACTTCCCCACTGCACAGCTGGAAACGTGCTACCACGGTCCAGCTTTGCTTCCAGAATCCTGCAGACTGTGTGGACCTGGAGCTCCGTGGAAGTTTTATGGCTCATTGTTTGCAGGACAAAGTCCTTAGCTACCTATGACAATGAGTATGAGCAGCATAAACCAGATGGGAACTCCCATCTCGACATGAGAAAGTGAACTGGTTCAGAAGATTTTAAAGAAGGACAATTTATTCCTTAAAGGACCATTTAAGTTCTTTTGTTTGCTGACCCACTGATACAAACAAGAGCCATTCCAGCAGATCCACCTAGTGCATGTGAGAGAGTGTCTCTAAGATGCAGGATACGTGTTCTAGGTGTCGTACTGAGCTCATTCTGTGAGGACCAAGAGGGAACCTCCAAAATTCCCTTCACCTAGGAAGTGCACCAGGCAGGAAGGAAGAAGTGCCTTCAGTCAATGAAGGCTCTATTCTGTCATGAGAGTATATTCAGCTATTTATCCTAAGTATAGTGATGTTAGGGTACATCTTTATTTGTGCTATAATCTTACCTAAATGACACGAGGCACTGCTTCACCTCTAAAATACAACTTGTCAGACAAAAACCCAGTTCCACCCTGGAGTGCCTAACTGCCTTTCCGTAGCAATGTGTAAAGATCCACCCCTTGTTTCCACAGAGAGGCAGTTTCCTGCCAGCACTGTATAATGCAGACTTGGCAACTGTGCAGAATCAGAGCTGGAAGTTCAACCCCAGAAGGAGTTGCTCCCTCTCAGAGTGAGGGTCCAGTGGCAGTCGTGTGCCACTTCCAGCCATTTCCAGAGCCAATGGCTCTCCTCTCACCTCTGGTTCTTCATCTTCTACTGATCACCAACATCCATTCCCCCCTTACCCTCCGAGTTACCCTTCTTTTTGTATCCTTTCTGCATGCTGCTTCTGTTTTATTTTAAATAATTTATGCTTTTCCTATTTTTCTAAAAACAAGCCTTCATGTTTCTCTGGCTTTACTAATTAATTTAGATGCCATAATGAGTCAAACTCTGAACTCAAAAGGAAAATAACTTTGCTCCGGCTAAAGTTTAAAAGCAAAACGTCTTTAGTATTTAGGTCCCCTTAAGAGAGCCAAAGCTCAGTTGGAAAAACTGTCTTTTTGTTCTTCCATTTGGTGTTTCATGAAAAGATTGTGGATTGTAATCCCATTGCATGGTGGAATACAAATCCCCATTTAGGCTGATAAGGCAACAGAGTGAGGTGCAACTTAAATGGCAACAAATTTCACATCGTTTATGCAGTAGTTATACCAATACGTTACATATAAACAAATTATATAAAAGTCAGTTAGAGCTGAATTCCTACTTTACAAGCTGTGGTCATATCAGTTAGCTCAATGCTATGAGACTAATTTGCATGCTGAACTGTTTCAAGGCGAGGGAAGGAAAGGTAAGAAAGAAAATATGGCAAGAAGCTTAAAGGAAAGGGAAACAGAGGTGTGGTGTAGGACCCATAAGGCACACAGCACCACTCTAATGAAAAGAGTTAAGACAGAGTGTGAATTAGGATGAGATCACTCAAATGAAGGACAGAAATAACATCACTCTGGCAGACACGACTCAAGTCTCTACTGTTATAAAGTGAAGATCAGAAAGTTATACTGGTCTGTATCAGCTGAGGAAGTTGCCCATGGACTTAGCTTTAGCCCACTTCACAGATCCTTTTTCCTACCACAGCAGCAATAGAGGGTGTTTATCAGGTCATATAAAATAACCCAGACTAAATGTCGGTTCTTTTTCAATCTCCTTTTGTGTGTAATTTCCACATTAATGTTATGAAAAACAGTTGGATTTTTAAAACATGCCCCTCAGCACTTATTTTATTTACCTGAATCCCCTAAGGTTGATCCTTTCCTAATGGATGGACCTAATTAATCTTTCCAACAGTGCCTCTAAGACAAAAGAAAGTAATATATGTACAGATGGGTCCAGGGCACTCTGTCATCTACACAAATAAGTGACCAGTAATGTGACCAGCACTATCCCCTTGAGGTTATTGACTGACCACTGTGAAGTCACACAATGCTCAGTGGAAGCAATAGATTTTCTTTACTAAGGTGGTACCCTCAGAAGAAGTAGGAAAAAAAAAAAAGATTGGTTTAAGGGTGAATATAATAAATTATTTCTGTCATGAATAAATTATACAACTGGAAGGCAAATTGACATAATAAATTTACCTGGCAAATTAATTTACAATGGGCCTCTAGCACGACAATAGGTGAGATGTAATATGAATGTGTGCATCATCACTGCATTTCTACAGTGTTGGACTGTATATTTTACTGCATTCTTATTAAGCTGAAAGAACACTGACTATTCCCAAGCTGAAATGCTAGAGGGATTTCCAGTGCCAAATTACTCTTTTGGTTTTTGAGACCTAACTAATAGGAAAGTAAACGAATTCTTGCATTATTAGGGGCAAACAGTGAAGTGTTTGCCAGTTTTCTGTTCATTAAGAAAAACAGGTATGATGATCTTAATTCTCTCCCTGTAATATTCCCTTTTATGGAGAACTAATCTGTGCTCTTTCCCACAATCAGCTGGGCAGCTTTAAGCTGGCCACCTGCTCTATCTTCTGATGTGCTACGAGGATACAATAAAACTGAGAATTGTTTCCTTAACCAACGCAAAATTTGCTTCTCTGCCTCTGAAAACAAAGGGAGTTTGATTGTTGTTTCACTTAGGCATTAATTCTGCAAACTGCTGAGCAATTTGATCCTGATCCAGCAATGAGCAGTAGCAGTGTAGTAACACAATCACCACGAACTGTGCTTTAGAGATGCTCATGGGTGTGCTTTCCTGGGCCAGTGCCAGCATAAAGCCACAAACATCAGGAAACAGGAAAATCAAGAGCACTCTATCTCACAGTAATGTTCTGTCTGTAATCTAAATTAGTTTAGAACACTATTTTGGAAAATGACATACAAAATGTTAAACAACTTTGTAGAAGGACCATACTGAATAACCAATATCCAATAAAGCTTTTTAGTAGCTGGACCTTTTAATGTACAGTTGAGTATCTGTAAATGTAACAAATTTGAGCGTTGACTGAGAGTATCAGGAACATAAGTTCTGTCCAAAGTTCTGCCCAGCTACCACCAGCTGCCTTGAACAGTTCCTGCCCCCTGAAAGTCAGATTCTGCCTTTGGCTTGGTGGCTGAAAAGGAGTCATCAATCTCCAAACCCCTCTGGTTCAGACAAAGCAACAGGGCAGAAAGCCCTGATAGATTAGAAGCAACATTAACAATCTGCCAATTTTAAAATACAGTATTGTATGAACAGGAAGAAAAAAAATATCTATTCACATGATTAAACAGAGCTTTCTGTTTTATTGAGGAGAACAATGTACTTCAGCAAGAAAAAAACAAACCAAGGATTTATTGATTTCAGAATCCGTGGCCTGGGGTGAAAGTCATCATCTGTGAAGAGCATTACACATGTTTTAATGGATTTTTTGTGGAACTCTCAGTCAAGGATGGCTCTCTGAATGAAGAAGGTCCTGGAAAATCCCAATAGGTTTTTTGACAAACTAGCAAATAAGACACTAGTGTCCTTTTCTCTTTTCCCAACTTTCCTTTCCTTCAGCTGAAGGAAGCTATTCAGATTGAGCTGACTAATTTTGGGAGTGTTTCCCTTCAGCACAATACCTTCAATTCAGACAAGATAAGGAACATCTCTTTAAGCAGTCAAGTTACTTCCCTTGCTCTCAGGCAACCTAAGACAAGGACTCAGCCAGGAGAGCAGAGGAGCTGAGGCAGGAGCTTCCTAGGGTCCTGAGGTTGTGATACCCTGGCCTACACATAAATCTCTAGGAGATAAACTCAAGCCAGCTCCAAGTCCCTCATAGGATGCCCAGTAGTCTGAAACAAAGTTCCTTATCAGAGATTTTTTAAGAGAATAGGTCTTAGGATGTATTTAGCAGATGTCTCCAAATGTGCACTTCAGACAGGCACAGGGTAAAGCATTGATAAAGCAACTCTTAAACCCCAGCCTTTCCTTTGAGCTATGCCTGGCAGTTTCCCCATGTGGTCACTACAAAAATCTGAACAATGCCAAAAAAGTGAGAGCGGTGCTCTGGGTGTCACAGCCTTGCTTTGCTATTTCAGGCTGTGACATTGCTGAAGTTTGCTTGTTGAAATTGAAATGTTCCCTATAATTACTAATGCAGAGGAGTTGTTTCTTTCTCCTTAAGGGGTTATCACAACATTTGAAACCAGGGATTTTCATAGAGGCCTTCAGGAGCCCAGCAATTCTCCTTTTCTTGAACAAAAGGCATTAATAAAGCCGTAGCTGTCAATAGAAGAGTAATCCAACGGTGTCAGCTCTCTGAAGACAATGCAGGTCTATTAAGATTGACTTAGGCAGGCAGATGGACCGAGCTGATGTGGGGTCATTAGCCATTCTTAAAGGACCTCAGTCTCCAGGGACAGAGGACCATGGTATTTTTTCCAAATGTCCAGAAGAAGAATGAGTGAATTCAAAGGAATATATTTTCATTTAGGTCTGGACTGAACTCCCAGTAGAGCCATGTCCTGAAGCTATAGAGGCCATGCTATTTGCACAACCGCAGGTTTTACTCTGGTGCCCTGACCTTTGTGTATGTGCTAAATTCAAAAGCTTTCCACTACATCTGGCAGACAAAAAGAAAATGAAGAAACTTAGTTTTCCCTCTCCTAACAAAACAGAGTATTTAGCATTCCACATAAATTAGAACCAGGAAATAGTGATCTTATCCATGAATTCATTTTAAAATTTCAAATGTCTTTGGAAGGTTTTTCATCAGCCTATTTTGAAGCAAAAATAAGTTTAATAAGCATTTGATCTAGTTCTTACCAAAACAAACAGCTACAACCATACTAGTTCCAAGGAAGACACAACAATTTATGCTATGAGAAGATGAGGTCTAGAAATATGTAAGCTGTAGGTGTTCTAACTCCTATCAGTTCTTCTCCCAACTTTGTTTTGTCCTGCTAAACTTTGCTCAGAAAATGACCTTGAGTACAACTGCTCCTTCTATTGTTAACCCTCTGACCTTCTAAACTAACATCCTTTGCTCTTTCTAATTCAGAAGGTTTCTGGGGCTTATTAACTGAGCAGGCCAAGTGACCGTTCCCAACAGAAACCAGAGTCCCTGACAAGGAGGTCATTGTTTTCCAGGCTTCCTCCCTAGTACTAGATCTGCAGATTTCAGACTGAAAAAGAATAATGCAGACATTCTTTGTCTAAACATTATCTGGAAAGCATCAAGATAACTCAAGCCACTTCCTCGCCAATTAAGATTAGAGGGGTCATCTCCAGGGACCTAAGTGATTGTGGCCACAGTTTTCAAACTTGGATGATGAAATTTGTAGCAAACTATATCATGAGGCACCTAAATAAAAGAACCTCAGTCTTCGGAATTAATAATACTTTGAACTAATGTCAGTCAAGAGACAGGACACTCAGCATCCCTATGGATTGCAGTATCTTCACTTGTCCTTCACCATGTACTTAGATCAGTAGCCAAAAGCAATCCTATTTAGAAAGTGTGAACAAATTTCTCGAGAGAAGATGCTGCAATTAGGTTTCTCAGTTTAGAGTTTAGGATCCATGAGATCCTTGTATAATGCATCCTGGAAAAAGAGGAATTCTGGCCAAGAAACAGGGGGATGCTACCACGGGCATCAGTCCCTCAGGAACAGCACACCACGCCCATCCAACCCACCAGTACAAATAAATCACTTTCTACGGCGTTTGTCTCATTTTCCCCAAGAGCCCTTCCCTCCCAAGAGGCCATTAAAAAAAAGCTAAGAATCTTGGGAACCCATTCTCTACCTTTTGAGGCGCCTTATTTCCGAGGGGATGGCAGCGAGCGCGCTGCGGCTCCCCCCAGCAGCCCCACCGAGCGCAGAGCTCGCTGCGTGTCCCTGCGCCCCCCGAGCTCCCCCAGCTGCATCCCAGATGCTGGCAGCACCTCCAGCGGTTCCCCACCAGCGTCTCCCATCGGGAAGGCTAACGAGAAAAGCATGGTAGAGGGGCAGGATGTTATGGCGAGTCATTCCGAGACATCAGCTCTCCAAGTAAGGTTAGGTGAAGTGCTGCAGCTGAATTCCAGGAGGGTGTTTTGAGAAAGGCTGACAAATTGAAAGTTTGTTACATAAGGTACGCGGTTAAAGGAGGATTGCTAAACTTTGCACTTGATTGTGCTGATGCAATCTCTTTACTTTTCAGACAAGCTGACAGAAAAAAGGGCCACAGTGAAGCTGCAGGGATAATAAAATTTTTATTTTAATGTAGTATTGGTTTATTTTGCAAAGAACAGCAATCCCAAACCACAAATCTTTAGAGCAAAAAAAAAAGTTAAACACTTTCTTTTTACCAATAATTACTTTGGGCCACAAAGACAAAAAGAAGTCTCCTCAACTGAACTCAGTTTCTGCCACCAGACTGTCAGATGGGCTATGGCTTTCCCACCACACAAGAGATTCTCCCTTTAGAAAAGACAAAAAGAAAGCAATTGCTTTTTATAATATTTAGAGTGTTTGTGACTGGGCAGATCGTTTATAAAAGTAGAAATGTGATTACATGCACATTTTAAAAGCAGTCGACTACAACTAAAGAAAAACATTTTATAGTTCCATGTAAACAACCAGAGCTAAAAGGGCTGATGACCACGGATAACACTCATCTTTTTCAACTATGCACTGTTCTCTAATGTTGCATTTAAGAGGCCCTCCCAAAATTAAGGTCCCCATTATGTCATATGCTATAGATGTAATCATGTCTACGTTTTTCCATTCATAAATAATGGTGAATGTTATTTTCTTGGTTAGAGCAAAAATCAGTGTCCATGTCTGGGACCCAAGCTCTTAAATCTCTGCTAAAATAAAGGCTACAAGCCTAAGCAGAATCTCTAAAGAGAAATGGAGCCCATATGGCAGAGACACAACTTCAGATTATCACAGCTGGAAATGAAGAAATTGTGGCATATTGATTAATTTTGATTTTGCTTAATGAGCTATGACAGAAAGACACTAAGATGGATACATCTTCCTTTCTGGAACAGGAGGGGTTCTGCTCATAATACCACTGACCTTGAATGGCGTGTCTCTAATGGCTTTTTTTTTTTTTAATTTTTATTATTTGTTTCTGAATTTCCATGATCTGCTGACAGTAATGAAAAGATAGACCAACCTAATACACAGACAGAATAATAGAACTTTATCTATGAGATTGATTGATTGATTGATGGCCTTCACTGGAGGTATTCACAAACCATTTGAATGCAGTCCTGAACAGAACTCACTGGAAGAACCCTGCCTGAACAGGGAAGTTGCACCAGCTGACCCACTCTAGTCCTTTCCAGCCTCAACTATTCTGTGATCCTGTGGTTTTGCTTTTGCAGAAGCTTTTAGGAAAAGGCACTGGAACCTTATGAAAATTCAGCTGTTTGCTATCACTTCCATTAAATGCATGTCACATTCATACACAAAGAATATTTTCCAAAAAAGTTCAGAAAGTCACTTTCATCAGAATACACTCCTAATGCAATTGAAAATCGAGAAATCTACTCCCAGGAAAAATATAAGGAAAAGCAGAAAATTACTTATTTATGCCACTTTCAGAGTTTTAGATATACTTTCCACCAGAGCCTACAGAAAACCTCTTCTCCCTACAACATTCAAAAAACAAACTATGTTAATCTCCAAGTTTTTAGTTACTATCCACTCCAAAGCAGTCAAGTGCTAACTTTCTGATACAGCATAATACACACAGAGAAAGAACTCGACACAGTACACAAACAGACAAACCAATAAAAGAAATACTATTCTTCGTCATGGCAATGAATCTCAACTGCTATTCTAGGAAAGTCTAAGTCTTGGACTTTAAAGGAGCTGTTTTGTTCACTGAAACTGTTAAATCCAATCATCTCTCTGTGACTGCATGACTCTCTGTGGCCACAAGAGCTATTTCTAGTTTATTTAATGATGTTTAAGTCTCTATTAATGTTCATTCTGAAACAGTTTCCCCATTTCCAAGAATGACTGCTGTTAACTGCAAAGAGGGTAACCATGGGCACTGAGAGATCAAAGAGAAATAAATTAGCTTATTCATCGAGGAAGGCACTTTTGAATCCGTCCGTAACTGTCTCTGAAAAGTTTCTAAACTTGCTAATGGCACAGTATTATACTTCTGCTTGCATTTGAATTTATTCAATTATGCTAATTGCTCACAGTTTTCTTACCCTGGTTGTTACAAAGCGTGGACTGATGGATGTTACAACAGTCGGAGCATTCATGCACAGGCAACTCTTTACTTCATTTCTAATGTATGCCTACATGCTGATACATCTGTTCTTGTTACTTGACTGTTTCAAAGGATACTGATTTTGACATGGATCCAATTATTTCACCTGGAGATTATTTATTATATAATAATAATAATTCAGAGCAGATCTTCCTACCTGACAGACTCAGGCTGGGCTGTCTGCAATCTCCCAATCTCAACCAAAAGAGGCTGCTCCAGGAGTAATGTACTGTTGCACGTGAAAAAGAGAAGCAGATTCCAGCCCATTGTTACCAGATTATTGCAGAACCCATTGTACTGAGTGACAGATGATGAAACAGCCAGGGTTTGTAGCCAGGAACAGTCCTGAGTGAAGACAAGTAGCTTATGCTTAGCAAGATACACTTACAAAAACAATTGAGTCTGTGCAGATGAGTCAGAATTGTGCTAGGAGAATAGTGGATAGAACAATCCAAATCATCAACACAAAGAAAAAAATTACAGCAGCAGAGACTCAAGTCCCAGGATGAAAGTTTATCCCTGTGGCTGTCATTATCATAGAGATGTTACAGGGAAAATCTCTGAAGGCTTCAGAAACAGGCAGATAAAAACACAGGCAAGAGGCAAGTCAGAAATTAAGTCCAAGTCTGAGAAACAGACATGAGAAATACACCGAATTATTGTGTTTCCCCAGGTGACTGGAAAAGACGTAGGAAAGATAATGAGCTTTTTTTGGCTTGCTTGAACTTCAGCTGTTCCTGAGACCTTAATGAAAAAAGGCAGAAACAAGCACAGTGATTCCAATTGAAATTATAGGAGAAAATGACATTTCTCAAAGGTATGTAAGAGAAGAGATTCATTTCAACAAATACGCTTTGATAATTACAATCTGTTATTAAGTTTACACTCATTTTATGGGGCCATTTCTAGCTACAAACACAACTGAACAACCAGAGTGACACACAGGATGTATTTTCCTTTAAATAGTGGAGCATTAGAAACACCAAGGGGACATTGACCTTTACAAAGATCTCCAGAAGAAATCCACAGTCACTTACTAGAGTGGGGTCCACGGATTCATTCTGAACCCTCAAGTTAGTTCTTACTTCTCTTTTTCAGATATATGTTTAGGGTTCTCTTTTCTGCAATGCTTATTGTCTGGTGGTGCAGACTTTATTTACACTCCACACGAATCCTTTATCACAGACAGGCCTCACACAGGATACAAAGGGATGATGGTTCCACATTCCTGGACTTCTCATATCACTGTTTTTAATAATAACATTTTTTCAAGATAATATGCACCTAAACCACAAGTACTATGCCTACAGCAATAATTTCTCTGAGCATGTATGTTTGCCTTGAATGCACTGCAATGATGGGATAAAGCACATCTGATCAGAACTCAGTACACGGGCAATGTTTCAGAACACAGGGCATGGAGATTGGCTTCATCAGAGAGGAGAAAAAAATATAGCCACTCTAAAAAAAGAAAGGTTATAGCTGATCATGCGAGGAGCTTGGCATGATATATATTTAAAAAAAAAAAAAAAAAAAAAAAGAAAAAAAAAGTTGTCTTGATTGGATTGCATTAGGACAGGATCCTCCAGGAAACACTGGGATTTCTCATCTTTTGTAATTCATTATCTGAAAGAGTAGAGGGGGATGAAGGAAACTCTGGAAAAGGGGTAAACATGCTCCCCCGGCACCATGTGTGCAGCACCACCAGTTCCTGGAGAGCAAGCAGCAGCAGCAGTATCATGGGTAGCAGAGAGCACCCACTCTGCCTTTCCCTCTCCACCACTCCATGTGGCCAAGCCCCGGCTCCCTGGAGCCCAGGATCTGCCCATACCACCCACTTTGCCTCCTCCTGCCTCAGCAAAGAGCTGGATTTCAGCACAGAGAAGCAGGTAAAGAAAGAAGCAGCAGGCAGGGGCTGTTTCCTTTCTTCTTGCAGAACGTAGCAGTCCTGAGGAAGCTCAGATCAGAAGGATGGTCTTTTCCACAGCAACCTGTGTATCTCCAACCTCCCTGCGTGCTTTCTCCTTTGCTTATGCACTGCCTCCCAGATCTCTTTGCCAGTTGAAATATAGTCCAATTAGGTTTTCAGCAGTTTGCTGAAAAGTCAGTCAGTGTGAAGAGACTGGAAGGACTTGAGACTGTGTTTTCCAAGAGATAAAATTCCTTCAAGGGCAGAGCCTTCCTTTGCTGCCTCACACCTCCGCCTTGAAAACACTGAAACATTTGGGGAGCTGTCACATTGGATTTTGTTACCATGCTCTAATACAAGGAGACTGGAAAGTGACCCAATTCATACAAAAAGAAAAAAAAACCAACAAAACAACAGACTAGCAACAACGAAATGAATTCGTGCAGACAGCAATGCAGAAAAAAGCAAAGGGGATTGATTGTGTTTACTTAGCAAGCTGATATTTTCTTCAATGAGCTAGACAATGTAAATCCTCAAAGGCAAGCTCACTCTGATAAAAACTGGATTTGCCCACGTGAATTTGGCAGAAATCTAGCTCTCAAATTCAAGATGATCATTACTCAAGGCAGTGAAAAATGCTTTTGCTTTTGTTCAGTCTCTCCAGGGTAAAACTGTCTACTAAGACCATGACGTACAGTCTGCATGTCTTTAAATCAGCACCTTATCAGCAGTTCCTAAAACATATTTCTATTATCACACTTAATAAACCAAAGAGCTTCCCATCTCCAGAGAAGAGGCCATTCTTGCTGTGATTTGCTCAGAAGAGGTGAACACACAATGCAAGACCACTGGTCCCAGCTGCCATCTCACACTGGGGACAAACAGACAGCCAGGTTGGCCACTCTGCCACACACAGGCTCAGGAGGAGGAGCAGATTCTGGCTCTACGGGGCTTAGGGCTCCAATGTCAGTCCAGCTGACATTACTGAGTGTCCTTTAGCTTTTGTGCTTTCCTTTCCCAGAAGAGGCCTTTTCCTGTGCACTGCTCGGCTTCTCAGAAGACAAAACCTGGCACAGGAAGCAGTATATGGAAACAAGAGACAACTGGTCCTTCATACTCACCCTAGAAATCTGCAATTTGTTTTTTCTTCACATTGTAAATTATTTCAATTCTAAACACGTGCTGGAAAAGCTGCTTTTCAAAATCTAAAACTGCTGCAGAGGATCATGTGCCAATATTTAGACCACCGGCTGTGAAGCTGAATTTTCCATTTTCTCTTCTGATGTTTGATAGAGTACCTTTAATATTGAAAAGTGACTCTTCTCTTTCAGAGAGGGCCCCATAGCCCACACATATTTTATCAAAATGTATGGAGACTCTACTAGGAGCAATCCCATCTCAGGAAACTGACAAATCTGACCTAGGCAAAACATCAGCTTAAAATGTCTCCTTAAAACGGATTCTTCATTACTTGGGCAAGGATCTTCACTGACACAATCTTCACGGAGGACATGGGAGAAGGCTTCTGTTACCTTCATCTCCTGTAATTAAGACTGATTACAAAATTACTGATTACAGTTTAAGCAAAATACTAAAACATCATGATTCTAAATATTTGTATTTCAATGCTAAAATATTTAGTGCATGCTTAAATATTGTGCTGGATCAGGACTTGAGTACACTTCTGTATACCCAGTTCAGCAGGGCAAAGGAGCCAAACAAACCCCTCCACTTTCTGTGCACTCTTATAAAATCCCTGTTTATAATGTCAGTCCAGGCAGGACCGCTGCTGGTCCTTCTCTGGGCCAAAACTCAAGTTCACTGCTTCCTAAAACTGTGTTTGTGTTGTCTGTTTGCACTAGACTAGTCAACGCTGTGCTGGCCAACACTCGCATATTTTTACTATCATCTCGCTCGGTGCTCAAGTCCCTGTGACACAGTTTTTTTGCTGTTAAACTGCCAGTGAGGGGCTCGTACCAGTCGCACTCCTGCTGTGCTCACTGCATGTCACAGGAACATCCAGTGGGGGCACTCAAATTCCAAATTTCCCCGTTATTTCTATGACGACTGTAGCACTTCACAAATAAACTGCTGAATCTCTGCCATTACACGACACACTAAGAGTAAGAAATGAGAGCTGCTGACTGCACTCCATGGGATCCGGTGGTGCCTTGCAAGGGCCTAAAAGATCATTCCCTTCCTGACCTCAGAAGTTTAGGGGTCAGCGTGTAATTGTTTTCATGCAGGATCAGCTCCAGCCTAGGTGTCATTACGGAGATGTGCATGACTTCCCTCCACCAGGCAGCATCAAGAGCTGGAGCTAAGTGGGTCACAGATATGAATAGAGCTCAGTGCAGCTGCTTAAATTCATTGTTCTCTTTCAGCTGAGCACAGAAAGCACTGACTCCTGCGCACCAAAAAAAGCCACTTCACCAACACTTGTCAAACATCATATGATGAACACATTTAGGGGTTCCTCATCCTCAGTACCTGAGGCTACGCTCAAGGGCCAAGACGTCACAGAGAAAATTGCACTCTCAGTATTTTCAAACACCAACCTCTGCAAGCAAACCTTCCCTCAGCAGTTTCCCGACATGGTTTTGAGAATTTGCAACTTCAGTTTGCAGGACACTTGCATTTTTGACAGCATTTTCCAAACCACCAGGTGTCACTTTATAAATTAACTCAAATGTCAAAAGTGTCAAAGGAAAGGTTTTCTTGCCACAGAAAACACAAAGAACTGAAGATCTCCTGGTATCACAGCATCCAACTTTCAGTACTGTGTTTCTTGCTCTCTCTCTTTTTTCTTTTTTTTTTTTAGTCTGACTTAGAAACCTTGAAACCCAGAAGACAATTACCTTACATACAAAATCCCTTATTTCCTCATGCCATGTTTCTGCTAATGTCAGTAACACATCGTTAACATAGGTGGACCAAAGCAGTCAAACAATCACTTCATTACACGTCTGGATTTCTTTTTTCATTATATGAAACACCCATCACTGGTACAACGTCAAATGTAAATTAAGCACTTATGATGGGAACTCACAAAAGTGTCTAAGATTTCACATGAGGTATTTATGGAATCGATTCAGGGGAGACTTGAACGTGTGTTCAGGACCCAGTAAAATCCATGAGGCACGAACACATGGTCTGGCTGTGCAGGAATAGGATGTTGATTCACCACTGTAAAACGGGCTTTCATAGCCAGCGAGGACACAGTGATTTAACCAGTGATGCATGGTTTGAGTCAAGCATCTCATCCAGAGGCAGCTGAATGCAATGTTTTATGATGTACCACGCTCAGTCCTCCTCCCTCCGACTTCCATGGGAGCCAGAGCTTGCAGAGCACTGGCATTTATCCTGCAGCACAACTCCTCTGTGTAAGGTGAACAATGTCAATTCGATTCACAGGGGTTTGTGAGCCAGACAGGCAAATTGAAGAAGAAAAAGCCTCTCTCACAAGGAGACAAGGACACGAAAGAGGTTGCCCAGCAAAGTCATCAAAGCAAACAGCATGAATGAGACAGTGTTGATGAAGACAGAAGTGGCATTGAAGGCTGCAATAACAAAGCAGGGCAGTGACATGAAGATAAGTGGCAAAGTAATTGTCTGGTTGAGCCAAGTGTATCCATACAGTCCGTCTGCCAGCAACCCATGCAAATGGACACCAGGCACTGAAGATCTAAGTACCTATTTATGTAAATATATTCCAAATGGTGACACAAAAATACGTAGGAGCAAATACTTAGTAAACACATTTTAAAGCTTTTTAGAGTATCTGGGCTAATTATTGTGAGCATTCTTAGCATCTACTGCCAATGAGTGAAGGGTTTTCTTCCTGGTTTTTCTTACTAATTATTCTGAAAAGCCAGAGTTGTGTCCTCTGCCTTTGATCCTGTCAAAGTTTATCATATAAAAAAGACTCTTGGTGTTACAAAGGTGTCACATTGCCAGACCAGTTTCTGGATCCCCCCTCTGGAAAAAAAAGTCTAAAAGCCAATTTTAGCAGCTAAGAGGATTATCAATTTAGGAAGAGAGTCTCTAAGAAGAATAAATTTAATAACACATTAAAGTAGAGCAAATAACATATCCAAAGACTGCACCCATGGTGCCTTCATTTCATCCTTAGTGAACTGCAAATAGCTTGGTCAGGCAGAGAATGTTACACAGCAGGTGAAGGAAACCCCTTCCCTCCTCTCTGCCTCCCAGTTCAGCAGCCTATTTAAGCCTTTGTCTGTATGGATCAGAAAAAAAACACCAAAAAAAAAAGCTTTCTCTTGAAAAAGATGAGTCTTCTTTACTACCACTCACCATAAGCTCAATGTAGCAGGCACATGCAGAGCCAGCATTCTGGAGAGAGAAGTGCAGGGCATCCCCGGCGCCTTCCTCTTCCTGCTTTGTGAGAACAGCACCTCACTTCCCCCAGGCAGTGAGTGCAGACATTCCCTGGCACTTGGGGGCTGATGAACAGCACTTGGCTGAGGATGGCACAGAGGAACCTCCCGTTGCACATTACGGACGGATACCAAAGTCAAAGGAACACAGTCAGGCTTAGAAGAGTGCCTTACATTATTATGTGGTCAGTGTAGCTCACAACTAAACAGCCAATTATTAATTGACAGTCAAAAGTGTTTTCCTAGAGGTCAAGCAGTTCGGTTTTGGTGTATAGGGTCGTCAGGTCATCCCCAGATGTCATGCATATCTGAAGCCATAATAGCAAGGGACATACATTAGTTTTGGTAAAACATGTGAAATCCATCATCCCGGAGAGAAAAGTTTTACTGCTAGACTTGATGTATGAGTTGAAACTGTGCTTTCTACAAGTCAGTCCCAGCTACATGCATGATGTTTTAAAGGGCCTTATTTCAATCCTGACAAATGAGCACCAGATGTTTCTTTTACCACAGTTGCGTTCTATATGGTCATTCAGCATTTCAGACTCATGTTAAGGTCTGAGAAACTCTATCTGATCTACCTCTCGCTCCTTAAAAAAAGAAAGCCGTGAGAGAGAATAAAATAAAGAACAAAATATGATCATTCTGATAAAGTAAATAAGCAAAGGAAGAACCGAAGTCTTTTCACTGGGAAAAAGAAAAGATAGGTAGGAAACAACATCTGGGTTCAGTTATCATCAAGCGCAGACCAATTGTTAGAAAATCTCTCATGAAGAACAATGACTTTTGCTCCTTTTTTTTGCTTATTTTATTATTCCTTTCAAAACAACTGTTCTCTGAAGGGTTCTCTTTGACCTATACATGCCACAAGCAGGAAGGTAAAAGGCCTGTAATTACATATGCCCGTTCTGGCTTCTCTGCAGGTGGCAGGGGGGATGAGGTTCCTTCCACGGAGAAGCGAGTTTAGTTTTTAGGATTTATTTGTTTAGTTATTTTCGTATTTTCTTCCTAAAGGCAGCTGCTCATTCACTCCAACGTCACTGCCCACCTTATCCATTCCAAAGGAACCTGATCCATTCAGAAGACAAGCGCTGTCCAGGCCAAGCTTTCCCCTCACCAGAAGCCCACCAAGACACCTCAGGCTGGAACTGCATACTGCCAGCCAGAGAAAGATTTGTTCCTGCAAGTGCTAAGCATTATTTTGATCCTCTTAGGCTGAGTCTCTGTCAGTTTTGATTTTCCCTTTCCGTTTGTATCTGTCCCAAGTACTTTTCCTTGCTAGTTGAATAGATACATTGAAATGCTTCCTTTCTCATTAGCAAAACAATTCAGTATCTAAATGCCAACTTAAAGCAATGTTACACACTGAGCTAGAGCACATACCAAGAGGCTGAGAAACGGCTTCCATTCCTCCATCTACCACTGACTAACTTCATCACCTTGCTTCAAATTTCACCCATCTGTGAAAGGGATAATGATCCTTTCTTAACTCATAAGGCAAGAATGTCATTAATATTTGGACTTGTCTTCAAATTCTTGAAGGAGACCTTTTCCATCATATAATTTCCCAGTTTTGGCCAGCCCTTGGACTACATATGTGACTGTAGTTCCAGTTCTGTATCCTATAAGGTAGAGATGGTGATGGCTGGGTTCAGTGCCACCACTTGCAACATGCAGTGCCTTTACAATGGATGTTTTTGGAAATAATACAGGGGGCTTTTTAAAGCAAGGCTTTTGTTTGAAACTCTTCAAACTTCAGGAAGGTTCATACTTGACTCCAGATCCCAATTCAGCTGCTTCAGCTGCTGGGACCATCATAGAGAAACCTCTCAATGGAAAAGCATATGAAGTTGCAAGAAAAAGGAAGAAAGGGGACAGAAGCTGACAAAAAGATATCACAAAGAATTAAGTGAGCAGTGGAAAACGAACAAAAGCTGAAAGTTCATCAACTCTACATGCAAAGAACTGGACTTGTTTCAGAAGTGGAACTGAAGACTGTATTAGGACTCGATTTTCTGTGGCTCCTGTCTTTTGCCTCAACTGCCACTACAATGCTGACACGTGCTGTACAAAAAGCTGCAGGTACTCTGAGGGACTTGATGGAGCAGACAGTGATTTGGAATGAATGAGCAAACAGTGCAAATGCCATTCCAATTCACTCCCAGGAACAGTCTCTTAATGATTTCCCAGAGACACAGTAAGCAACGGAAGCAGAGGATTCTTTGCTTCTGCCACAACTGTTCAGAGTCCCTGGACACAGAAGGATGGGAAATGATTCATGTTTAATTGTGAATGCCAACCTCCTGGAACAAGGACAGAGATGGTCTTGCTGCTGCTGCCCCACAATGGGTGGATGGTATACATATACCTATAAAAATATAAATAAATATATATATCTATAAATCTGCATACAGGCTCCAGGCTCTGTCACAAGTTGCCCTTTGTTTCTGCAGCACCTGTGGGTGACTGATCCTACACTGATGGAAAAACAAACCCAAAACTGATGGATCAGTCCTGAAAGGAGCTTGGAATTCAATCCAGCTCTCTGCAAGCACAGTTGCAATACACAGTCCCTTTTCTAAACCTACATGGCCTGACATTAGTAACCACAAAAATACATATCCCTGTATTATTCCCTTCAGCAAACACTACCACATAACTTAAATACCATTCTCATCCTCCTCAAACCCACCAGCAAATTAATTATTTAGTGTGGAGCAGGGAGAGAAGCTGACATGTCTGGTATTTGAATGCTGTGGTGTTCATGTACCTGCAGAGAAGAAGCTCCCAGTTAATTACGTAGCCTTCCTGTTTTATGGAAGTTCATGTGTCTTCAAGATCCTAATGAATCAGGGCATTTGTCCCGTGTGTGAGGCTGGTGTTGAACTGTGATCCAGACTGGGGCTCTAGGAACAGGCCACAGTGGCACTCAGCCTGTGTTTCTCAATTGTCTTGCTCAGCCTGTGATTTTCAGTTGTCTTGCTCTCAATCTGTTCTCTGCAACTGAACTTTGGGCTGGGAAGTGTCTTCTGCTCATGTGGCATCCAAAGTCATGACCTAATTCACTTCTATGTGTAAGCACAATATGAGGGTGATCATAATGGTTATTAATGTGTCTGCTTTCTTGCCTGTAACTTGGTTTTTAAAGTTGTCATTTGAACCCAGAGGCACTCCCGAGGCATTGTTATGATTAGGGCTGAAATACCCATACTGACCCAACAGTGCTCCAGAACAAGGACAGACATACAGAAACCCGCTCTCAGTTACTATTCCGCAGGGGCAATTTATCTCTAAATCAAACATGTGGCACACTTTGCTTCAGATTAACCTCTTGATGCACCAAAGCAGCATCTAATCAGCTTTCATTCTAACAAGTACAGATTTGTGTCATAGGTGATGTAGGAAATAACCCACAGTCTCACTCTGTCCTCTCACAGGAGAACAGGAACAATCTTTTCCCAATACCGGTGCACAGAGTGAACTTGGCACGATATGAAATCTCTGGAGGCATTAGAAACACTTCTTCTGTCAAAGATTATGTTGCAGTCCTGCAGTACTCTATCTAGAACTGCAAGACCGAGCTTGATTATTTGAACATAAGGTAAAAGTAGTACATTTTAAGTGCACATTTAAATGGAAGAATACTTAGAAAAACCCGGGCAATAAATAAAATAATTTATTTTACTTTTGGAGAATGTTTACCATTGTGTCATTACTAACGAGAAAACAAGGATTTTTGAAATTCAAGACATTAAAGCCATATGCCTTAAAATCTTCTCAAAGCTCCATCTAATCAGAGAACTAAGGATTCTGTAATTATATGTAAAAGTCTGTAATTATGTGTAAGAGTTTTACCCAGATTTTCATTCTTGACTGCAGAACAGTGTTAAGACACATTCAGAATTCCTGCTTTGGTTGTTACTCTGCTTACTTAGACAAGTTCTGTTGATCTCAAAGAGCTTTGTGTACACATAAAAACTGATTAAGAGCTGTGAAAGACCACTGATCCTTCGTCTTTAATTTTAAGCCTCAGGGAATCTGATTTATTCTCCTGAACTTTGATTCTGACATTTTTTCCACTTCTAATTTAAGAGAGGCTGCAGCTTGAAAAACTTCCGCTTCCAAAGCTTTTTTTTTTTTCTTTTTTTCTGACACAGATGATTAGCAGGGAAAGCTCCTTTCTGGAGCACAAGGAGTGGCTGAGGGCCCTGTGGGGGTCAGCCTGGAGGAGGCTCATCTTTAACTCCCTGACAGGAGGGTGTACCCGGGTGGGGATCAGGCTCTTCTCCCAGGAAACAAGGGACAGGACCAGAGGAAACAGCCTCAAGTTGTGTCAAAGGAGGTTCAGGCTGGGCATGGGGAAGAATTTCTTGACAGAAGGGATGGTCATGTATTAGACAGAATTGCCCAGGTAGGTGGTGGAGTCACCATCCCCTGAAGTGTTGAAGAAATGATCGGGTGTGGCACTGTGCTCTGGCCTAGTTGACTAGTTGGTCAACTAAGGTTGGACTTGATGATCTTGCAGGTCCCTTCCAACCTTAAGGTTCCTGCGATTCTGTCATTCCGCGAAGTTAAAGCCCTCTGAGCC
>VWZN01013593.1:525-14643 GCA_013396955.1 Regulus satrapa | reverse complement strand
AGAGGCTGCAGCTTGAAAAACTTCCGCTTCCAAAGCTTTTTTTTTTCTTTTTTTCTGACACAGATGATTAGCAGGGAAAGCTCCTTTCTGGAGCACAAGGAGTGGCTGAGGGCCCTGTGGGGGTCAGCCTGGAGGAGGCTCATCTTTAACTCCCTGACAGGAGGGTGTACCCGGGTGGGGATCAGGCTCTTCTCCCAGGAAACAAGGGACAGGACCAGAGGAAACAGCCTCAAGTTGTGTCAAAGGAGGTTCAGGAGGTTCAGGGGAAGAATTTCTTGACAGAAGGGATGGTCATGTATTAGACAGAATTGCCCAGGTAGGTGGTGGAGTCACGATCCCCTGAAGTGTTGAAGAAATGATCGGGTGTGGCACTGTGCTCTGGCCTAGTTGACTAGTTGGTCAACTAAGGTTGGACTTGATGATCTTGCAGGTCCCTTCCAACCTTAAGGTTCCTGCGATTCTGTCATTCCGCGAAGTTAAAGCCCTCTGAGCCGTGGCGAGAGCGAGCCACAGGCAGTGCTCGGCCAGGAGGCAGCCGGCCCACACGGCTGGCCCGGGCCTCCAACGCACCCTCAGTGCGCGGCGTGTCCCCCGGCTTACACCATCACCGGCACCGCGGGGTACTGTTATACCTGTGTCCCAATAATTGACTGGACACAAGCCCCATTAAATCATATTGGAATTTATTAAGCAAGCGACAGTAAACAAAACAGCGCGCTGGGCAGCTGGGGAGTCTCCGCTCCACCACAGCTCGCAACACTACTCAAAAGTCTCTGCTTTTTATACTCTGCGATGTCTTGTGACACGTATATCTTTCTGTTTCTCCTGCGTTTGTGTTCGAGCGTTTCTTCTGGTGGGGTTCGGTTTCGCAAGTTGAGCAGGGGGTCAGTTTCGCTGTGCTTGTTATGTCCTGTAGAGACTTTTCCAGATAAGGTTACTTTACTCTGTTCTCCCAGTATTTGAGTTTCCCATCCCTAATTAACAGATCCCCTCAGTTGTTCATTTACTGATTTCCTGATGAACAAACATCTCTGGTTACTTATTACAGTACCACACACACCGAGGATCCTGAGGGCTTCTGACATGGCTGGCGCCAGCCCTGCGCCCGCGGGTCCTATGGGCGAGCGGGAGGGGGGATAAGTGAGAGGCGGCGATGAAGATTTAAAACTGTGGGACTCCCAGTCCGGGGGCTGAGCCCCGCAGTCCCGGGATGTGCCCGCCCGGACCTCCCGGCCCCAGGGCGGCGGCAGAGGGCGCGGAGCCGGCGGCGAGCGGCGCTCTCGGTGGTGGCTGAGCTCATCAAGGCGCGACGGCGGCCGGAGCTGAGTCCGGCTCCCTCAGAGCGCTGCTGCCGGGGTTGTTTTCAGAATGACCGCACAGGTAATTGAAACCACAGCGTTAGCCGGGCTAGCTGCTAGACTGAGGTGTATATAGATAGAGTGCTCATGTGTAATATGAATTGTTTTTTTTTATTTTTAGTATGGTATTCTCTTCAAGCAAGAGCAAGGTGAGCAAACGCTAACGGGTATTGAGCACTGTCGGTGTTATGGGATAAGGTAAAGCTGATAATGGCAGGTATCCCTGTGAGGAAACCTGCTTCTGTTTATATTATGCATAAATCTGAGTAACTCAGAGGTAGTTTAGCTGCTTTTTCAGCAGTGACGCTGGTCACACAACACTTTGCATATTTTGGAACAAAGGAAATAGTGACAAGGCTCTGGGAGCACTCCGTAGGCGGGGGGAGTCATTGCCAACATTACAGCTAGCCATTTCAGCGTTATCTAAACTGGTTGTGGTCTTCTATCAAAAGAAAATACTTAATTTTTAATTACTGTGCTTATATATTCTTTTAGCTCACGATGACGCCATTTGGTCAGTTGCCTGGGGAAAAAATAAAAATGATGGTTCTGAAACCGTGATCTCTGGCTCTTTGGATGATCTGGTGAAGGTCTGGTTAGTATAAGTGCTCCATGTTAGCCTGTGTTAGGCCTTGGAAAGAGTCAGTGTGGAGCAGCCTTGAATTTCCACCATCTGCAGGGATGTTAGAAATTACCTCAGGGAAGAGGTAGCCTGGCACACAGAGCTGCTTCTTTGGGCAAGCCTATCTCCCCTGGTCTGTGTTTTCTCTTGGAGTGGTGGCATTCTGGTGTGCTTTCATATCCCAAGAGTGAGAATCCTTTGGAAAATCGATGTACTTCTAAAGCAAAGAATGAGAAATGCATCTTTTGATGAGACAGTGCATTTGGAGATGTGTACTGTGAAAGCAATAATAGGAACAGTGAGAAAGAGGAAATGACATCTTCCTTTTTATTGAAGAGAAGATCCTGATAATCCTTATGGAAGTGTGCTTTTGCAAAGAAGTTATTCTGTCTCTTAGGCAAGGCAGTGTGAAGGATGTGCTCCACTTCAGTGCCAGGTTTAGCTCGTTTGGGGTGACTGTGAAAAAGGCAGTCACGGCTCTTGGTGCTGAGCTCCCAGGTGAACCTTAGCTCTGTGAGCACCTGTGTCTGACCGACATTTTTTGGCAGGATGTGACTTCCAAACTTAGGATGAAGTACCTGCTTTGCAGGAATATGGTAAAATATTGGTTTGACAGCTCTTTTAAGTACAGAGAGTTTGCGTGTAGCCCTTTGCATTCCACGGGAGGACCTGCATTGCCTTGTGTTGGACAAACGGAGGAACGTGGATTGTTTGTTTCGTGCGAGGCTGGGCATCATCCAGCACCCCCAGCTGCTCCTAACAAGGCTTTCCTTTCCCTTGCACCAAAGGAATGATGAAAAGCTGGATCTGCAGTGGACTCTGGAGGGTCACCAGCTGGGGGTGGTGTCTGTGGACATCAGCCACACGGGTGCCATTGCAGCCTCCAGCTCCCTGGATGCCCACATTCGCCTCTGGGACTTAGAGACTGGCAAACAGATCAAGTCCATAGATGCTGGTCCTGGTAAGGTGCCAGTGCTGAGCTGGCTCTGCAGGGGCTCAGTGTGCCTCTTCCTGAACACTGGGGGATTGGGGTGTATGTATGAGGGGATTAAGGTCTTTGAGGGGTTTAATATTTTCTGTATTTGCAGAAGTCCTAAAGGTTTTATGAACTCAACAAAAGGCATCAGACAGTTTTATATTTATTTTTACACACTAGTTGTGCTTTCTCAGGTACAGATAGTTGGCTTTTTTCTGTATGCATAAAGCAGAATGGAAACCAGCTTGCTCTTACATATGTATTGGTAAGGGGGTATTTGGAAGAAATAACTCAAGTGCTTGTTCAGATGGATTTACAGAGGAGCTCTGAACATTTTCACAACCCTGCAGTGAATTTGAGCTGTGCACGTGATCCTTTGATATCCAGCATGTCCAGTCATGAGCAAGCAAGTCAAAACAGTTATCAGTGGTTATGTTTTCCAAGCTGAAATCCAGGGCCTAAGGTTTTATTTTACACTTGGAATAAGACCTCAGTGGACCTCACGAGTCCACTGGAAGTCAAAAATTTCAAGAAAAGCTTTCAAGGAAAAAAAAAACCAAAAAAACAAACCCTATGAATTACATTGTGCCAGATTTGTGCTGCTGTGAAAAATGATGGGTTTTTACATTCAGTTGCCAGAATGTTATCTGTGTTATGTTTGTATATCTAATTTCTCCTGCATCTTCTGTGCTTTGCTACATACTAGTGTTGCTTTTTTCAGTAGTTTCAATATTTTGGTACCAGGAAAAAAGTAAGAATTTAGACCTAACTGATGCAGTCCTAAATTCTAAATTTATTGTTACAAGAGTCTCATATGATCAGGGTCTTACTAGAAATGTAATCTTTTACTAAATGTAAGTAAATGGCTCAAGATACACTCAATTACATAGAAGACCCCTTCATCAACTTGATGAGCTGGTACATACCTCAAGGGTTGCACATCTGTTTAGATGCACACAGAACTGACACTGTTGAATAAGAACCAGGAACAGGATCCAGCTAACTGTTTTTTATTTTTTAATACAGTTGATGCTTGGTCCCTGGCTTTTTCACCTGATTCCCAGTACCTTGCAACAGGAAGTCATGTGGGGAAAGTAAATATTTTTGGTGTTGAAACTGGAAAGAAAGAATATTCTCTGGACACCAGAGGAAAGTTCATCCTTAGCATTGCATATGTAAGAAGCACAATTGATAATTATTATCAATATAATAATAATATAATAGATAATTCTTTATTAGAAATTGCTACTGCTGTAATATTTTGTAAATAGGTATTTTTGTTTCCATCGGTTTATCTGTGCAATAATACTGACAGCCATAGTTCCAAATACAAACTGTGTAACATTTCTCCCCCGCACATCTGGAAAATATATTTGGATCTTGCTTATAGTCTTCAGGATTTTTGGAGCCCAGGTATCTTGCACAGATCCTTATTTGTGAAAAGTTGGCGAGGGGATGTCAGAGCTTACACAGCATAAATGCACGCAGATGTTGAATCCCACTTTTTGTGTTTTATTACAGAGTCCAGATGGAAAATACTTGGCCAGCGGAGCAATAGATGGCATTATCAATATTTTTGATATTGCGACTGGAAAACTTCTGCATACACTAGAAGGTATGGTTTGGTCAGTTGCAGATTCTGGCCTCATTTCTGACAAAATTAAAGGATATAATGCAAGTCAGAGTAAGCTACAAACAGCCATGGCAGAAGTGAGTTGACATTTTTGTCCCTTAGACAGTATTTAGTTATTTAGTGTGCTCCAACCTAAACCACTTGAAATATTTGAAGCCAACTGTAAACTCAGGCTTGCATCATAAATGCCTTTTTTTAAAAGATAGAGTCAGTAAAGCTTAACTAAATTCTTAAATTGTATCTCCTTGCATTTCAGAAAAGCACAAGGGAATGAAGCCAAGCCAAATGTGTGTTGCCATGCATGTGCTTTTTCTTTTCCTTATGGCGTTTGTTCTATAGCAATGTTTTGCTGTTCTAAAAAATAACCGAATATTTTATTTTGTGGAAGACACGCATTTTTTTTCCTAACAGACGAGTGGGCTTTTAATGTTCATGCAGTTTCTGCCCAGTGTCCCCGTGTCCCTGTGTCCCTGTCCCCGCAGGCCACGCCATGCCCATCCGCTCGCTGACCTTCTCCCCCGACTCGCAGCTCCTCGTCACCGCCTCTGACGACGGCTACATCAAAATCTACGACGTGTGAGTGGGCACTGCCAGCTGTGCCAGTGGGAGAGCAGCTGTTCGGAGAGGCTGACGCCGTGAAACACGGCTCGAACCCGCGCCTCTCCGGAACTGCGTTCGGCTTTTGGTGACTTCTAATGTTATAAATAATCCTAAAGCATAAAATGCTGCATCTTTAGGGAGGGTTTTAAAAGCGTAGAGGTAGAAAAAAAGCCATAACTTGAAAACAAATTGCTTATTGCAGGCAATAAGCTAATTCTTCTGTGTACCTGTCCTCTGAGCTTGTGTTCACCCTTCTTAAACATCTGTTCTGTGCACAAGAAATTATATTTATGACCTATTTTTTGTTGCATCTTTAAATACCTTGGGAGACCGTGGGGAGGAAAAGGCCCTGCTTCAGTGGTCTTTACCCATACCTGCATTACTTTTGGCTTTGGTGAAATTATTTGTCCTCCAGTGTATCTTCTTAGTGACTTCTTTTCATGTTAACTGTTTAAAATGGGAAAACAGAATCTCTGCTCTAACACCAGTTCAGCTTGGACGAACAAATGTCCAGAAGTCACCTTCCATTCTTGACTGCACTAGCTAGAGTCTATTCCTGTTGTTTTTCCCCCTGGAATTCGCAAAGCAAACGTCATGGTGTTCTCTCCACAGGCAGCACGCAAACTTGGCGGGCACACTGAGCGGTCACGGCTCCTGGGTTTTAAATGTAGCCTTCTGTCCCGACGACACCCATTTTGTTTCCAGGTATTGAGGGTTTTTTATTGTTTGTGACTACACAAAAGGGGGAGGTGGTTCACAAAAATGAAATGTGTACAGATTGCAGTGGGATCTGTAATGAAATAACAAGATGTAAAGGCTGGAGCCAGTCTGTGGTGTGATACCAGCTGCAGTGAGAGCGTTTTACTGAGCAAGGCATCGCACTGCAGTGTAGCTCCTGGCACGTGAAAAACACCTCACCCAAAAGAAGGACACTTTGATTCTAAATAGTTGAAAAGTTGCTGTTGAATCAAGAATTACAGCCAAAACTAGTAATACATTAATTTACTTGAACTTTAGTGTTAATTCTTAAAACAGCTGAAGCAGCTGGGGGGCCAAGTATACCTAACAGGAATTTCCTTAGCCAAAGAACTTGCCTGAAAGAATTTTTTTTTTGGCCAAAATGGGAATTTTCCCTTTTACATTGTAGATGTTGGAATAGTAAATTTATTTTAAAGGCAACAGAACCTGGCAGATGATGCAGTCCTTTGGTAATTCATCCCTGAATTTGATGGGGGAAAGGGGGTTTCTTATGTCTACCGTATGAGACCCTGTAATGTCCCCATTAAATTTTAGTTAATCTATTAATTTAAACATTGACCAGTATTCTTTCTTTGTCAGTTCATCTGATAAAAGTGTAAAAGTCTGGGATGCTGGAACGAGGACCTGTGTCCATACTTTCTTTGACCACCAAGATCAGGTAGGACTGCTATTCCCCAAGTCCCCCCATTCCCAGGAAAGCTTCTGTACTTGTGCACATTCGTGCTTCACCTTGGTGCTGCAGCTCCAGGCCTGCAGTAATACAGCTTGAGCTTGCTATGATGAAATTTTAGAAGTTGTGGTTATTTATTGAACTGGCATTCCCAATATATGCTGATCTCCTCCAAGTAATTAACATTTTTCAGGCCTAAATGCAATCCTGAGTGGCCAGAGTCTCACCTGTAAGTTACATGTGAAAGTAACTTACACAGCACAGGCGTGTGTAAGGGTGGAAATACTTATTTTAAAAGCTGGAATCACCTAAACAGATTATTGAAAACAGCCTGAAAACTTGGGAGCTTTTCCTCCTCCTGTGTCTGTAACACTGTGGGTTTTTACTTTATTGCTCAGTGGCAGCTACCTGTGAGGGAAGGAGTTACATTTCTACCCATTTACTCTTTGTCCAAACGTCAGGTGATAAATAGAACAATGTTGTATTTTAATGGATCACTGAGCAAGAAACAAAGGATATTCTTCCAGATTTTATCTGAAATGTTTTCTTCTGTAGTACTTCCCTGCTGGTAACCTTCTTCTCATTTATATATAGCTATAGGGCTTCTAATTTTGCAGACCAAGTGGGACTTGATTTCCCCTGGGGTTTTTAACTGTTGTGTGTACCTCGTTCAGCCTGTGGCAAAGAGAGATCTATCAGTTCCTGGGAATGCTGGGTTTGGGTGCTAATGCAAAATAGTGTAAAAGATTGCCCAAAACACACTGCTGTCAACACAGCCATTCTGCACGTCACGTTCGTGTGCTGGCTGACCTTCCTGATGTCATTCTGATGGACACGGGTTCCACTTAAGGGCTTGTGTAACTCTTCAATCTCTTCAATCAGAGGACTGACCTGCTTTTTAAAGTTTTAAAATCAGTTTTTAAACCTGATTTTTAAAGTTTTGCACTGGTAGGTAAATGGTTTTCTGAAAGAGCTCAGGTTCTCATCAGGTGACTTTTCAATAATCCTTCCTCGGCTGCTTATAATAAATATGACTGTCACAAAGATTCTTTTTCTTTGTCCTCTCTTGATAAACTTGCATCTGTCTTATTTACAGGTGTGGGGAGTGAAATACAATGGAAGTGGGTCCAAAATTGTGTCTGTTGGTGATGACCAAGAAATTCATATTTATGACTGCCCAGCTTAAATGCCTTGACTCAGATGCTTCAGTAAATCTCTTGTAGCAGGTTCCAAGGGACTGCTACTGACTGGCCTCTGTCATTTTTTTAGTATGATACAAGTATTTCATACTGATCTACAAAACCAGATATGTTTATATCTAATTTTGATTTTGTTTAGCATGAGAAAAAAAAAAAACCTTACTTTTTTTAAAATAAAAGCTACAGCTCCAAGTCCTTGTGTCTAATTATTGGAAAAGAAAGTATTTTTGGAAATATGTAGTAATGGGTGAAGTAACTGCTCAGTTAATCCCCCCTGCCTTTAAACATAAATAGACCAGAGCTGGAAAGCAGGGGCTGAGTGTCAGAGCAGCTTATTTTAGCAGGAGAATGGCTGAGGCTGTGTTGGAGAGGTGGGAACTGAAAAAATCAGCTTGTCCTGATGCTACAGCACTGAGTGCAAGAGATCCCTTAAGCTGAACACCTGCTCACAATTGTGTGGTAACATGCACAGGGATCATTCATCATGGTTTAATTTCTAACCCTTATTTCATACAAACACTACCAGCAAAGAGGTGAAAGGGAGAAGAGGTTTAATGGGATGACTGTATGGTAGAACACAGCAGCAGAATACCCAATTCAGCTGGTTTTGGTTTATTCCTTTGAGTTAAGGCACAAGCATACAAAGGCCTTGGAGGAAGTCAAAACCTTTCTAGGGAAGGCTGAAATACAAAGCTTGAGCTTCTCAAAGTTCAAACTTTTATTTGGAAGTATTCGCTTGTATGTAACACATTAGAGGACAGTTTGTAACCTTAGGTCACACAGAGAAGCAGCTGAAGGAATGCTACCGTAAACCCACAGCACACAGGACAAGGGGATGAGGCAGGAGAGGAGGGCATGCACAAAATGCTTGGGAGATACAAAATGAGACAGGGAGGAGCAGTGCAGCTAACAAAGCTGAATATAGAGAACAATCTAGACTAGATGACAGAGTCGGAGCTTAGAATAACTTGCTTAAAAAAAGGGGGGTTGAGAGTAGCTTAGAAAGTACAAGAGAAGCATAAGAAAAGGTGAAGTACTATTTATTAGAAGTTATTCTGCTATGTTTTATTCTATGAAATTAATTTTCCAGTATGAAAGTATTTACATAAGACACTCCACTTAGCCTCTATCCATATTGCCCAGCTCTTATAGAAATAGGACAGGTGAAATAAATTGAGAACCTCCACAGCAAGGAAAATGCATACCAACTCAGTTGGTTCTCAGCTGTATGACATCTGCTTTATATAGAAAGGCTACAAGAACACAATATAAATTAGTTACAAAAAGGTGATACTGACAGCGCAGCAACTCAATTTGCTGAACACAAAAACCACAAGCAGTGGCTATTACAGCCATGCAGTTTTCATTGTGAAAATTTACATCTCGGATGACATCCACTCCACCTTGCTTTAAGATGCCTGACATTGTACTCCCGTTCTTGGACCCTCCTCATCTTCTTCATAAGCTTCTCCTGCACTGTTACGGTAGGTTTGCTCATTTGGATCAAAATCTTCCAGGTCTACCTGATCCATCTCATCGGTGACCATAACATCTTCTCGTGAAGGAAGCAGAGCCTCCAGCAGAGACAGTTTCTCCCGCGGGAGCCAGTAGTGCTCTGGAAACTGGACCTATAATTTTACACGTTTAAAAAAAATGAGTATTTATTCATGCATGAACATGAGTTCTGTTGGTACTGAAAAGCACGCAGCTTACCAGGAACTGTATGATCAGGCTGCCTTTGTCCATTGGAGACTTGTAGACGGGCATGCCCTCGTTGTAGATACACTTGAGGTCGCCGTGTTTGATCACTTCCCCTGGGGAGGCAGGGGCTGTGAGGGCCGGGGCTGGGACAGCCCCTCACAGCCACAGGGGCTGGGCTCCTCACCGGGCAGACTGGAACCAACCCACAGAGGAACTCCAGCCCGCCCCACAGCCCTAAAGCCACTGGGACTATCTGCCCTGCTGGAAGAGAATCAGCTTCTCTTGGCACAGCCTTCACCGTGAGTGAATTCATGATTTAGTAGAATTTAGCATTCTTGCCTCTTGAATATTTTCCTGGCTATCCACCAACTGGGGCTGAGGTTTATTGAGAAGTATCTGACAGCTTTAGCAATAACTCTGTATGTTTCAGAAAGATTAACAACAACAAAGAACCAACTAAATTAAGTGACTGCCTTGTGAACCTGTTGCATCATCTGCTTAGAAAAGAAAACCAAAATAGAACAACCTCTCCCCCCCAAAAAAACTCCAGTTCAGGTACAATTAAACAGCAAGCACTTGACAGTTTACATAGTATTAGAACTCTTAAAGACCTACCTGGCCTAGTAGATATGACAAGAACTCTGTTGTCCAGAGTTTCAATTGTCTTTCTGAAACCACATAAGGCCTCCGAGAGTTGAATTCTCATCTTTGTGATTAGGTCATGGCCTCGTCTCTGAAAGACACTGTGATCCTTTTGATCAAGCACAATTATAACATCACCAGGCTCCAAATCAGGCTCCTGGTCACCTTCTCCATGAAATACTATCTTCTGACCATCTTTCATACCTGAAGAAAAGAAATCCATTTATTCTCTAGAGAATCACAGAGGATTACAGAGGATTATTAGGGAACCAGTACAAATACACAGTTCTTACCTTTATCAACATGAACTTCTATGATCTTTTTCTCTCTTACAACCTTACAGCCATTGCAGTTGTCACACCTGTCCTTTGGATTTATTCTTTCACCTTGGCCTTTGCATTCTGGACACACAGTTTGGATTTGCTGCACCATGCCAGGTCCAATCTGCTGGACTATGACTTGCATCCCTCTTCCTTTACACACTGGACATTTTTCTACCGCCCCTCTCTTTCCGCCATAACCTTTGACAAAAGAGTTAAATTCCATCTCAGTCTCAAAACAAAAATCAGAGCCGTCAGGCTGGAACTGGCTGACTTCAAGAGCGTATTTAGGGAAACTTAAGAGCAGTTCAGTAATGGAATTTAGTCGCCATCACAGAACGTGGCCCACAAGCTGGAGGTTGCTACGAACAGAATGCTTACAAAGCTTATTGTATCAGCCCCTGCCCCACCCCCAGTAAATCCCAGCGCCCAAGGAACTGTCAGCATACCAAATCCAAGACATAAACATTCCATTAATACTTGGAAAACAAACTGCAATCTGCTTACTGAACATTTAACAGAGCACTAAGGTACTCTTATTAAAATTTACCTCCAAGAGGACAGGTCATGAGGGAGTACTTAACTGTAAAATCAGTAGCACAACACAGCCAGACTTCCAGCCACAGCAATTAAAGAAGTTTTACGGAACAGACATTTACACTGAAGTTCTGGGTGAAGATCATTTTAATTTAGGTACCCCTAACTGCCACTCAGTGAATTTTAGTTCACAGTTAGAACAATCGCTTAGTAACACCGTGCTTGAGAGACTTATTCTTGGGTAAGCATCAGTAAGAATTAAATACCTGGCAGACTTTCAAGGATCAGGCAAAGAATAAAGAGAGAAAACTAAGAAGGGCTTCAGACTTTCTCAGCCCCACACAATCCCCACCAACACACACGAAAAAAACTTGAAGAGAGATTTGAAACCACTACTATTTTTTTTTTACCTTCACACTTTGCACAAATAACGTTCTTTTGCAGTGCCAGTTTCCTTGTAATACCATTATATAGGTCTTCAAGAGATACACCTAACTGGTGCACCACATTTTTGCCTTCAGAAAAACAAAAGGGAAATATTAATATTTGTTCAGCTCTTGTTAAGACAAATGTTCATGCACAGTCTCACTGAAGAAATGCAGAGTTCATTCCAAACTTTGAACACAACTCAGCCCCCTTAAAAGCATGTGCAGCTCCTTCAGCTTCCACTAAGCTCCACCCATTTATGTCCAAACATAAAAGTTGAGCTGTAATTAAGCAAAGCACCATTAAAGCCACCCTATCCCTGCTCCTACTCCTGATTTTACAGGCTTAACTGAAACAGCAAGATGCAAGGACACTACCAGCTTCAGATCTGTCAATTTAGAAGCTGCTATTATTGCCTGCCTAGGAATTTCCACGCCACTTCATAGCACAATTCCAATTATTTTACAGCAAGTTACTACTTGCTCCTTTAACAGGCATTGGGCATGGAAAAGACAAATATCATACCGTGCTTTTTGGCAGCACACTGTACTCAGCTTCTTGTAATTTCTCCCAAATATTTTCATGAGATTTAAAATTACTCGAATTTAAGTTGATGGTGTCCTTTGAAGCAAGTTGCCCAAAAGCATTTGAGCAAGTGAGGCACAGATTTGGAAAAAAAAAGGTAACTTAAACAGGTCTAAGTCAGCTGCTGACTTACTGATGTTTCCCCCTCCCCTACAGACTATCCACTCCCCGTCCAACAAAAAAAATACACAGAACTTAGCAGAAAGATGGCTATGGCTGAGCCACGTTATCTACTTTATTAGAAACTTAATGCTAAAATAACTAGGAAAAAAAAAAATCATAGTTTACTTATTCTATCGTTGCAACAAGTAATATCCACACTGTGTGCACTCAGCAGAACAGCAGTACCATAGCACAGGTGGTTTATGCTTAAGTGCATGGTTAGAGTTTCTAGAACTTGTTTAGAACTGTGTACCTCTTCTCTCTCTATTCATTCGGCCTCCACCACCAAAGAACATGTCAAAGATGTCCATGGGTGAAGAGAAGCTGCCGCCACTCAGGCCTCCTTCTTTAATAGCCTGCTCCCCACCCTGGTCATAGAGGTCCCTTTTCTTTGGGTCCGACAGAACTTCATATGCCTGGGATATAAGTTTAAACTAAAAAGAAAAAAGAAGCTCTGAACAACTATGACCAAAAGGAAAAGTAGCCCTCTCACATAACAGCTCCACCGAGCCACTACAGCACCCTCTGGCAGGGTTTTGTTTCCAGAGGTGAACTCCCTGGGGAACAGGCTGTAAGAGCACACACTTCTGTCCAGGACAGCCCCCCCGCGTCCTCCCTCTCCCCCCTCCTCCCGTGCTCTTTAAGCGGGCTTCATTCCCTCACACCCACCTTACAAGCACAGGCCAACTACGTGGGGGTCGGTTGCGGTAATCTGCAACAACCATTATTACCTCTAACGAACGCATTTAGAGAGGAACACGGCGCTAGCCCTGAAATCCAGCAGGTGCCCAGCTGCTCGTGGGGCCACTCGGCCGAGAGCTACACAGGAATCCTCGGCCTGCTGAGCTGGTACGTGCAGCCACAGCCCCGGATTTGTGTGACCAGACAATGCTCATCACAAAGGCAAGGACTGAGGCACACCTCAAAACATCCCCTTCAACGAAAGGGTTAAGGGGTTTTCTCAAATAGCTAAGAAGGATCTCCTATCGCTAAGGCTACCAACGGAATTTTTAAGCGTTAATTTGCTTTTACTGGGATAACCACTTCCATTTTAAACTTCCTTTACTCCTGCCCACGGTAAAGTGGTGTAAAGCAAAAAAAAAGCAGAGCCAAAACAAAAGCAGAAAAGGTCACCTTTGACTAGGCTCCCGTTTGAATTCCGTAAATTAGCATTCTAGAGACATAAAGTATGGACCTCCCGTTCCTCTTTCCAGGTATTAGCAGACCAGCTTTTAGATAAACAGCCCCGCCATTCACGTTTCCCACACTCCTCCGATTGCTCNCCATTCAGGTTTCCCACAGTCCTCCGATTGCTCGTTTATCATCGCAGCCAACACGGGCGGCTGAGCGGTTCTGGGCTGTTCGCATGTAAAACACTCCGTGGGGAGGGAACCCACCCATGCACAGCGCAGTGATTCCCTGCGGATAGGTACCTTGGACATCCGCATTAGCATTTTTTCTTTGAAGAAAACCCCTCCTGTTCAGGAACACAAATCCACCCAGCACAGCAGTGCTGGCAGCTGGATCCCCTACCAGCCTTTCCTGATAGCACCGCGGCCAGAGGCACGCCAGAAATCCCTCCAGCTTTGCCAGGTTCAACCAGCTCCTCTAAGGATGATCTCCCCCCGTAACTACGGGGGAAAACTGCTACGCTCCGGAGAGCAGGAATGCCGCATCCCCTGTGCCCTGCTGCCAGGCGCACGGGTCTGAAGGCAGCCCCGGCACAGGGGGAGCCTTCGCGAACCGGCACCGGGAAAGGCAGAGCGGGATTCCAAGCAGGACCGAGCGCGGGGCGGACACAGCCAGGAGGGGAAAGCCGCGGTGCTGGTTCCGTGCCAGCCTCCGCAGCTCTCCCGCAGCACCCGCGGCAGGCCCGGCCCGGCACGGCCCGGCCCGGCACGGCACGGCCCGGCGGAAGGGCCGCACGG
>VWZN01013590.1:55479-69286 GCA_013396955.1 Regulus satrapa | reverse complement strand
TTTTTTTTTAGCAGCTATGACAGACAATTATCCTTTTTCACTGTTTCTTTCATGAACCTTAACCCTGAGAAAGTGCTAGAGCTGTTATTATAACCTTAGATAGACATTAATAAAATTTACATTGGTAGCTGGTTGCTCACATGTGGCTTTTATACCAAGATGTGACTCTTGGGGATCTCCTGTCCAGGACTAGGAGTTGGACTCAATCCTTGTGGGTGTCTTCCAATTCACCATATTTCATGATTCTGTTATAAAAAAATTATATCTATTTACCAACATTCACTCAAACTCCTCTACATGAGCTAGTATTTACTTAAGAAATGAAAGTAATAAATGGTCAACTGTTAGGAACAGTTACAACATGTTGTGATGGGGAAGATAAATGACTTATACAGAACATCTAGATTATCTAGAGGTTTCTTTTGCTTTGAACTGGGGATTAATTTGGTATTTCATATATTTATTTCCTTAATTTCCCTAACTAACAGCACTGGAGCTTGTTTGGTTTTTTTTGTTTGTTTGTTTTTTGTTTTGTTTTGGTTTTTTTTTTTTTTTTTTTTGGGGTTTTTTTTTTATTTTATTTTATTTCTTTATGATATACACTTTAAAAATGAAAGAGTGCTGTTTTCTAGAGTCAAGTGATAATTTCATTTTGAGGGAAGTGAAGTTCTTCTTCTTTAGGAAATTTTTGTGGACACTTATGGTATGGAAAAAAAGCCTGTACAAGTGATATCTCATGAGATGAGAAGTCCTGCAGCATATTAGAAGCTTTTTGCTTCCCTTCCCTCCTTCCAGTTACACTCAGTCTCATGGCTATGCAGCAGGCTGATTTGTCATTTCTGAATGCTAGATTTCCTGGAGAACTGCTGGTATAGCACAGACAAAACAAAATACAAAGCAATGACTCCTGTGATCCAGGGTTCACAGAGGCTAAACGTGAAATGACCAAAAGTAGGAAAAATGCATTCAGCAATAGGATTTGGTAAAATAGCAAAAAGATATCTGACAGTTAGGAGCTTTGAAGCATTTCAGTGTCAAAGAGGACTTAACCTGGAGCATAAAACTAACAAAGAAGCATTAGGAACCCCACAGTCTGTCTCCAGTTATGTCACTCTGAGGGTTATATCACTTAACTCCTCTCAAAATTAATGTCACCGTATTTCTACATGTGATGACACTGTTTTGAAACTTGGTAAAAAATGTTTTATGTTATTCTAAGATCTTCAAATTAGAAAGGAACTGGAAAACATTCAAAGGGCAAGGCAATGTAAAGGTTTCTGCCCAATGCTCCTTTCCTCTCACATTCTTCCTCTTGCTCCAAGGTGTATACTTTTCCACAGGTCACAGCTCCTTTGGAAACACCCATTGCTCTGCCATAGTCCTCCCCACAGGTTGCAGTGTGGCTATCAGCTCCACCATGAAGTACCTCATCTTTTTTCTTTTCCTCCTCTTCCTGACCTTGATGTTTCCTCTGCTTATTATCACCTTTTTTGTTCCCTGCTCTTCCTCCCTTTGTGCAACACTTGCTGCCCTTAAATATGGTTTCCCAGAGCACCAGTCTGGCTGATGAGTGTACCTGTGTCCTGTGGCAGTGCTGGTGCAACCAGTTCTTTGGCAGAGGGCAACCTCAACCTCTTTTAATGGAGGCCACCTTGCAAATCCCTGCTGCCAGCACAGACACCCAAAATAAGATAAAGAATTTAGGAAAAAAATTAGTTTTCCTTAATCTGAAATCTAACACTGTAGCTGGATGTTGATGAAGAATATTTCTACTGATTCATTCTGTTGTTTGACTTTTCAGCTACAAATACATATAAAGAGAAATTAAGCTGTCCACTTAAGCTCAGTCATTTAAATACAAAAGGGAATAGGGTTTGAGTTTAAATCAAAACATCTTCACACTGGTGAGTCACTCTATAGTGCAAACAAAAAAGCTGCTCTGGTCATATTATCTCATATTATCATATTATGTATGATTATATCAAGTAATTTCAAATAGTATGACATCCAAAAGAAAGCAGAAGTTGGCACTGGTGTTTCAAGGAGAAAAACAGGGACACCCTGGCAGACTAAAAAGTCACCAGGGATGAAAATATTTGCTCTATATAAATGTGCAGCTTTAAACACAGGTGCAGTGCAACAACAGAAACAGTAAACTGAACTTACTAGAGGACGTTTTCCTTTTTCTTTTTGCTGAACACTGTCCATGTTGTAATCCTATCTTCCTACCCAGCTCCATGATGCATGGCTACTTCTTCTTCCTGTTGCACCTCACTAGGCTTCAAGAACTCAGTCTTAAATAAATTCATGTGTTTACTTATGTGTGTGGACCATTTATATCCAGAGAGATGAGAGGAAAATATGGATCCTGAATGAAGAAATTTCCAGAAACCTATTTGGACTGGAAACTCTCCAGAGCAGCATGCATGGTGGCAGTTCTTGGTGGTGTTCTCTATGGTTTCTATCCTCACCATATGTTTGTAATAGATGTCAAAAAACTAATTTGTTCCAACTAATTTGATTTCTTATACCTTTTTGTACTTTAAAGATGGGGGAAAAAATCCCTAAACCAATTTTCTTAAGGGAATTCAAGCTTTTAATCTTTGGTTTCTTGGAGTTTTCTATTCACTTCTCGTAGCACTTTCTGTTTCCAGAACTGAGTGCTTTACTAGAGATACTACATCAACTTTTAGTTGTAAAGTGCTGCAAACCCACCAGTTTCAGTAGAGTTGCTTATGATTTCCACTGATCAATAGAGATGAAAAGTGAGTATGGAGAAAAAGTCCCATTTACACTTCAGACTGTTATACCACCTGCTCTTATCTTGGTATGTATAAGACATTACATGGTTAAAGCTCTGTTACCATGGTAGAAAGAAAGAAGGAGGCCTCAAGATTCACAAGATTTATTCTTCCCTCCAAACATAGTTTTTTGCCTCAAGTGACCTATTACTCTTATAACTGAGCCCAGTTTTGAAACAGATAAAGAGCTTACAAGTAATTTTTTTTCTCCTGAAGAGAACCTTTTGGACTGTATATGTTGGATAACATTTTGTGCACAGAGTGAGTAATAGGGAAGATTTCATAGAGGTGTTTGGGCTCGTAAGGAGACAGCACAGAACAGAGAGGTCTTGTAACTAGACAAGATCTTAGTCCTCTGCTTCATTCAGCCACTGACTTAACAGAAAATAAATCACATCTTCCCTCTCCCCTGCACTCAAAACTTTCTGGAGTAGGAGCTGCCACTTTTGTGCATTTCCTACCAGCAGGATCTCAGTTGGGGCTTCTTGATGATATATAATACCATATATATATTATATGATATATATATAGTATATATAGTATACAATATAATACAAAAATATAATCATGAGAATGGTAATAATAATGGTAATGATAAAAGAAAAGAAAAAGTCATTCAGAACTCTGTTGTAAACATCTCAAAGTCAAGAGTAATCTCCAGGTTTAAAAAAAAAAATCTCACTTTATAGAAAGACAACTATTCCATGTGAATAATTAAGTTATTTCAGTGTCTCAACACAAAATCTACATAAATATTTGACTCCTAATAGTGTTCATTCATGTGATACTTCATGCTCCTCAGTTTCCCTTTGTCGGGCTCATCCTTATATAAGCTTTCAGGCACCCTGAGATGGTGCATTACAAAGTTAGCAGAAGTTAGCTGCCTGCCACAGTGAGAGCAGTGGATGGGAAAAGGTTGCCTAGAATTTCCTCCTAATTTAGTTTCCTCTCCCCACCAAGGGGTAATTGCTAAACCACCAACAGCTAAATGGATGCATCAACAGATGCCAAGGCTGCTGCTAGGTTTCAGTCATGTCTTTCCCAGTAGGGGCCACTACAGAGCATCAAATAGGAAGGAAGACTGGGAAGAGAAAATGAGTACAGTATAACAGAAGGAACCAGGTAAATATGAAAAATGCTTCACTGGAAGATTAATCCTTCCTGTAGTCCATCGTTAAAGTAATAAAAGGTTTATGATTCATTTCTTACATTATAATGGAGGAGGCAATTAGTAATTACTGGATTTATAGTATTTGTTGTGTTAACTCAGCCAATAAAATACACAGCAAAACTGTTTTTCTGAAGCACATTCATTGCAAAGTAATGTTCTTGAAGCATTAAAAATGCAATCTAGTGCACTGCACTTCATGTATTATTACAGAAAGAAGGATGGTTCTCCAATGTACACTGAGGTATTAGGAACTCAAATATTTTCTTTTTTTTTTCCTATGCATTTTTTTCCCCAAAGGAAGTTTAAATAATCTAAGTAATCTCCAATAATAAGATTTAGCACAAAAACGTACATGTGTTTAATGCCTATTGTTAAAAAACTAAGCACCCTTTCTCAACTTCTACATCTTTCCTCTTAATGTACCATCAAGTTTGTATCTTTTCTTCACATGAAAAAATGGTCAGACTGACATGATCTTTACTGGCTACTGGAATTTCCTTTGTATCTGCCCTAAAAATACTTTTAGTTCCCACTAAAGTATATTATTAAAGTACTATTTATTCCAGTAGTATTTTTGTCCTGCTGTGAATTGAAATTCCATTATTATACATTGGTCAGTTATATTGTAAAGATTTGCATTCTGGAACAGCTGCAAAGTACATTTTATAATAAAACTGCTTTTAGTATATATAAAAGCAAACAAACCAAAAAAAAAAGTCTTTAAACTGAATTAACAGAAAATGAAGATATCATTTCTGTTACATTCTTGTGTCTCACCTACATGTGCCTTGGAGCTCAAGATCTTGGAAAGCGATTGCTTTATAATGTATCCATGTTCAGTTATTGGGCTTCTATCCATGAGCTAAATTAAACATGTAGAATAATAGAAAGCATATGAATTTCCATCCAAAAAACACAATCATCTTTCACTTTAGCCAAAGGAAAGTATACAATAAACACCACTCATCTAGAGGGACCCTACAGCCAGGGAAGGGAAAGGGAATGGGAAGAGGTGAAGTTTGAGGAAACCCCTCAACATCATCGAGGCATTTTTCTAAATGCCTATATGACTATAAGGGTCATGAGATTCAGGTTTGCTAATTCCCCTGCTAATACATTTTCCTATACATTCTCTAAATGTTTTCATTTGCAGGAATAGGATTGACTTCCCCTGCATTGAAAAAAAGCCTAGCCACATAATCCTTGATCATCAAGGCGGGAACAGCCATGTAATGCTATTTCCTTCCAAAAGTTCTTAAAACTGAATTCAGAGTTAAACTGTCATGTGTAGCACTCCTCAGGGGTTCCTGGAAAACCATTTCCCCATCTGAGTATGTAACTCTGTGAAACCAAAAAGGGAATCAGTCAATCTTGTCAGCTGTTTCTAGTCAAAAGTTTTTTGACAGCAGAGTTATAATTCTTAGAAATAAATTTCTGTTATGGAATTAATTTCAGAGTAAAAGCTGTTGGAGAATTCAAAATTGTAAAAGTTATTAAAATAAAATTTCTTTATTCACCTGAACATTTTTTAACTCCATTGTTTCCAGAATTTTCATCAACAATACTGATTTTCAGATTCTATGTGAAAAAAAAAAAAAAAAACCAAAATGTAATCTAAACTTTTTTTGGAAGACAATAAAAACTTGCATACTCCAACACTAGTGACAGATCTACTGCAAATGCATGATTTACTATGCTGGAGAAAATCTTATATAAGCAATATGCAAAAAAACCCAAACAATAATAATATATGCTATCTAGCATACTCTCTATCACTGCTTCCTTAATATGGTTTCAAAACCGAAGAAAAGTCTGTGTGCCTTAAAGCTTGTTGTTTTTCAACTGACCATATCAGTTGATCTAATAAAAGATAATGACTCTACAAACCTTCTCTTCAAAAAACATTTCACACAGTCTAGCTAGAGAAAGAGAGGGGAAAATTAAGTTCACAAGCCTTGCTTGTGAAGTCCCATCGAAGGGCCGATGAATTTGTCTGGATGCAATATGTAATAAACAACCCTGTGAAAAAAAAAGGCAGAAGCTTGCACAGCATCTGCTTTGCAAACTTAAATAACTTGGCCATTTAAGTTGTTTTGTTTGGTCTATTACATATGGCAAAATGATCCAATTGATGCACTCAGTACCATCAGTATTTCATTTTAAAAAACTAATCTGTTCTCTTCCTTTCCCCTCCCCATGTTGATGGAGGATCAGTTTAATATCTGGATTGCTGGCAGTGCACTTGAGTGCTGGTGAGTCAGATAGATGGGAATGCTCCCTCTGAGTCAGTGTGGAGCCAGCCTCCCAGCATGGTGCTTGGGGACACTCTGGTGCTTGAGCTGCAATCATTTAGATCAGAGAAAACCAAAACCCTGAACAGTTGCGGTCACTTGAAATCAGATGGAAAAAAACAGAGATATTACGCCAGTATCCTCAGCGAACTCAAAAGAAGACAATAATTGCACGAGGCCAGATCTGCTCACACTCTGCCAAGAAGCTTGATGAGATAAAGATAGTCTTCTTTGTTTTCTGCCATTAAATAGTCAAGCTCTTTTTTTTGTTTGTTTGTTTGTTTTTGAAAAAGTTGCTATATTGCACACAAGAAGTGGTTGCATTTCAGTGCTGCACAAAGTGATTCTGTTACATATAAGCTATAGGTTTGCACATGACAAGGAATAATTTAGTCTTGAATGTGCTTTTGCATAGACTTAAATGGAGTTTTGAGTTATCCTAGACTTTTCAAACGATCTATAATTAATTTGGGAGAAGACAAAAGGAATTTAATCACAAATGAATTATTTTAGAAAAAAAAAACAAACAAACAAACAAACAAAAAACCCAAAAAAACCCAAACTGCACTAGCAGTTCTTCCCCTTCCCTGTAAGCTCTTTGCAAGCAGGACCCAGATTCTTATTTCATGTTCACTGGGTGCATAGCACAATCAGCTCCTCTGGGTTTTTGAATGATGTATCTCAACAAAGCTATCACAACAGTGATAACCCCGATGACAATGATGTCCGTGATAATAAATTCAACACTTTTCAGTGAATAACACATATAATTATTACACTCCATTTCTGTTTATTATTCAAGTATTTTTAGTTTCCCTTAGCAAAAGTTCATGTCACTGACAATGCATCCAATTAAATACACAAAAATGAACATCTGCAAAATTTCAAGCTACCAAGAAAGTGCTGATGCTTTCTTGCTTCAAGAAAGAAAGAAGACAAACTGACAGGGAAGTTGTTCTCTGTTTTCATTCTGAAACACTATGACTCTTGTAACCACCATCCCCCTCTTTCATATAGTTGCATAGTTAGCTGGCAATTTACTGGGGAATCATCATGTACACAGAAAACCACCTGAGAAATAAAATCAATTCAGTAAAAGGGAGAATAACACTTACATTTCAAAGTGATCTGAGTTGCACAAGTCAGGGAAAAAAAAAAAGATTATGGATTCACAGCAAAACAAATAAACATTTCCTTTTGCACTGTTTTAAAATAGAAAAACATGTTTTCTATATGTGAAGTTCAAATGAAACTCCTCATAAAGTATATGTTGAGATTCTGACCCTGAGAACTCACGTGACAGGATAGACCTCAATGCAAAATTAAAAGGAATGAGTTCTCCACCCACCAACTTCAGCAGTGCTGCTAGGCACCATAATAATTAATTGAGCCTTGATATTTCATCAGCCGTTGATTACAGAGTGGAGCTGAGTGGAACATTTCACACAGAAAGTGAGGCAATGTTTCAACAAAGTCAGGGAAAAAAAATCACTTTTCACACAGCATTGTTTTGTGAGTTTTGACATTTTATTTCACTTAGCTGAATGAAGAATAGAGTGAGAGAAGGTGAGCATGTGAGAGTGAGAGGGAGACACAAGGCTTAGATCGTTGATATGTGTAATAGTTGAAGAGATGGGAGCAGATTCTCCATTTGACCAAAATTTTGTTGCATGCAAAGGGGAAACATTTGGGGAAACAATTAGCACTCCCAGATGTTTTGACCAGGCTCAAGACACTGACTTCCAGACTAGAGTATTAGGAAGACTGTTCCACATCTCTCAGATTTGTCAAAGACCCCCTGTGAATTGTTGAACAGCTGAGCATAGGTGAAACAGATGCTGAAATACAGTTCTTGACATCCAGTGACTTGCTTTGGAGAGAAAGCCTTGCCCAAGAGCAGGTGCACCAGGATGTGGTGCCAAGCTGTCTCTGCTATGGACCTCTGTGTGGCAGCTCAGAAGCCAGTGGAGAGCCGGTTTATAAAGGGAGTTGAGAAATTAGTGTTCATTTTTATGACTGCAAACATTCACCTCAGCACTGCTGAAGTCCCTCAGTATCTCATGGCTTTCCAGGAGCAAGCCCTCTTCTAGTTGAAGAGTTTTGACATTGATTTTAGTGTAAGATTTAAGGAGTTTTGGAGGGTGTTGCATGAAAGGGTTTTTTGTCCAGACACTCAACTTAGGAAATCTCTCTGTTCCTCAACAGCATAATCCTTTGTGGGTATGTGTGGGGGTGTGTGAGTGTATGTGTGTGTGTGTTGGAATTTCAGAGAATCATGGAATATTTTAAGTTGGAAGGGACCCACAAGGACAATTTAGTCCAATTCTTAAGTGAATTGAGGGTCATATGGAGGTCAAGCCCACAACCTTGGCATTATTAGCACCAGGCTCTAACCAACTTTGTTTAAATTTGTTTGAGTAACAGGGGAAAAGCCAAACATCCATGTTTTAGCTATTTTTGATTGTGTAAATTCTGTATGTACAAATGCAGTGAAATGCATTACCCTCAAATAGCAAAGTTTTTATTCAACAGCATGATGTAAACAGCTATTTTTGTTCATTTTGCTAGGACTAGGAGTGCTTTGGATGAAAGAAGGTGGGGGGAAGGAAATACTGGCATGTGTGAAATGTAGGAGAGGAAATGTAAGAAGAGAGAAATCAGAACGTGACACATAATAGGGCTACAGAAAGAGCAGCTGATAAAAAAAGAGATAAGCATTGAAGAGGAAATTAAAAGACAACAAGTTATCCACTTAGAATTGATCAAGAAACAAGAGCATGTATGCCTGTAGTAACATCTCCATCTCCCATTGGCAGTTTCTTCAAGATCCAGGGTGTTCCCTTAGTCCTGGCTGACATCCAGTTGGGTAATTATATTCTACTTACATAAAATTCCCCTTGCAGTTTGAATTGGACACCACTTTGCATCCCAAACTGTTCTGCAGTGTGGTTATGCCTGCTTCACAGCAGAGATGGCTGCATTTCAGCAGGGAGCAAAGTTATCTTTTTATATAGTTCATATACTCTGTTATAAAGCACCTGGGACCCTTCTGTATCAAACGTGCTGTACACATTGCGTTATCAGTAGTATTCAAGTTATTAGGAGAAATAGTATACAGTCATCATTTATCTACAGAGACAATAAATTCTCTGTTAAGTAGGGTCTAAGCTAAATCACAGTGCCATAGTAGTGCTCAGATGGAATTGAATGGCACAGTTATAAAAGTAATTGAACAAGCCAGTATGGCTACAGCTGGGGAAAGTAAATCAAAGGCCTAGATCATCAACTTAAGTAAAATGCATTCATAGAAGCTCAGCAATTTATACCAATGGGGAATTTGCCTCAAAAACCAAAAACCAAAAAACCATACAAAACAAAAGAAAAGAAACAAAACCCAAAAGAACAAAAAAAAAAAAAAAAAACAAAAAAACACCAAAAAAACCCAAAAAAACCCCAAAAAACCACCAACAACAACAACAAACAGGTGGTAAAGAGAGACTGACCATCTTCCCCAAAGTTTTAATGCTTTTCCACCCAGCATGAGCAAGCAGGCAAGTGCTGATGAACTGTGTTTAAGCAGTAGTTGCAGACTTAGGGGAGATTCTGAGGCTAAAAATTACAGGGGAAATGCACATGCAGACATACACATAAGGGAAGAACCAGTGAAAGAGAAAATAGAGATCCAGAATATAACTAGGATTACTAAAATGGCCCACAACAGTTAGCTGACATAGGTGAAGAAGCCAGAAGAGGGGAGTTGTGCTGTTGCCCAGTAGCTTGAAAAGAAATGTGACTGCTTATTAGTTTGGTTTTTTGTTGTGTTTGTTTTGGGGTTTTTTATGTTTAGATCAAAAGAGAATTAAGTAATTCAATCCATGTGTTTACACAGAGAACAGTATTAACACGGGGATGCATGGAAGCCACATGGGAATATCTGCTAAATGAGACTATAGTGAAAACAGCCATTCAGCAGTCTTGCAAAACCCATTGTATGGAGGAGAGTTGACCACTGCATAATTCAGCTCAGTGAAAGACAAAGTCATTGAGTGACTGAGTGCAGCAGTTTGTGAGGCACGGAGTTGTGCTGTGCAACTGGTCTAACCTGTTACTTTTACAATCACTTCCACACATAGAGTTAGGAGATGAAGCAGGATAGGTTCCACAATGAAGAGTGCACGAGGAAAAGGTAAACAATTAGTGTGAAAGGTAATCAGTGTAGAAAAAACAGATAATTCAGGTTCCAGATTTCTAGAGAAGTATATTTAAAATTTAAAAAAAAAATAAAATTGTTGTAAGCCATTTTTTTTTCCTTGGTCATGTTTTTGGGTTACTGAAGAGCCACTGGTACTGCAGTTACTATGTGTTACTGTAAAATGTAACATGAAAAGGACTGCATAATGAGAGACAGACATTTTTTCAGAGCATGATTTTTCTGCTGAAGAAAGCTCATTTGGACCTTCAAAATAGACTTTTGAGAGGAACCTTTCATCCTTAGTGAAGTTAAAGATAAGGAATTTTTGAGGCACAGTATCACCAGCCAGTCAAGGTAGGTGATTGTCCTGATCTGCTCTGCACTGGAGCATCCTCACTTTGAATATGATCTCCCCAGGCTCCCCAAGGCAGTGGGCACAGCCTCAACCCTGACAGAGTTCAAGAAGCATATGGAAAACACTCTCAGGCTCACGGTGTAAGTCTTGGGGTGTCCTATGTGGGACCAGGAGCTGGACTTTGATGATCCTGATGTGTCCCTTCCAACTCAGCGTATTCTATGATTCTGTGAGGCTCTGTCAAATATGTTATAGGCACTGTTTCAAAAACCTTGTCAAGGTGCAAGTGAAAGTTCTATATTGTGCCAGTATTTGGCATCTGCTAAAAGAGAAGGAAGGTCAGTCAAGAAGATGATGAATTTAGCTCCTACTGTTTTTTAAATTACCAGACAGGCCTGCTACAAACTTTAGAAGATAGAAAGATTATAAACATATCAGTTGAAATAGTTTCAAACAATTAAAATTGGAGTCCAGAGAACATACTGAATAGAGTCAAAGAGTGATAGATTTAAATAGGGAATAATTCTTGATAGTATAATTTCTTTCAAAATAGGAGAAACTTTAAAGTACAGCTGCAGCTACTTCATACTTGGAAAAAAGGATTTTTTTTCAGAAACACATAAAGATAATTGGGAATAAAGCTTAAGAAAATGGGTCAAGGAATATTTTTATTATTATTTTGTACATACTGTGAAGTATTTTGTTGAATTACAGAACCACATAGTTGAAAATCTTACTGAAGCATCAGAGACAAGGCTTAATTCTTTATTGTGGGCCTGCTAACACTCTTCAGAATTAAGCTAAATTACTGTGTCTTTCAAGACTCATATTTTTGACAAATGTCTAAGTCTTCTTGATCTTTACCATGTATTTCACATTGGTTCACAAGCTAACTTTTGAAAAAATTAGCTTTTGATTTTACCCCTTGTATTTTGTCAACTGGATTCATGTGAGCTTTGGGTTAGCAACTTTAAGCCTCTGCTTCACAGAGGCTAATTAAATTAAATCAACTGAGTGAAAAGGCAGCCTCTCAGGTCTGCAGCAGAGCAGGAGCCAATCCCAGAGGGATGAGGAAGGGTAAGGCAACAGCATGCAAGCTTTTCCCCTTCCCCCTTCCTCTTTGTGGAAGCTGTCCTAGGCACTGTCCAGGAGGCTGTCAGCTGAAACTGGCGCCTGCCATCAGCTAACACTGGGCACATGAAAATGAGCCAAAAAGACAACAGAAGGAGAATGGAAGTGCCAATGTCCTCAAAATTCTGGCACTGAATGGAAATAAAATCTCCTATATCTACCTCACTAATTTGTTTGATTAAGGGGATGTGACTTATCCCCATACATTGGGGACTGGTATGAAAACTGCTGGGAGATGGCTTTTGAAATAATGTGTGCCATTGATAGCAGCTCCCAGTCTGTGGGCAGCAACTACTGCATTATCCCCTGATCGCAGAATGGCCTCACTATAGGAAAGTCTGTGAAGCTGGGAAAGCTTAGGGTAATTCCTACTCTTATATGCCACAAGGTTGCAATAAGCATACATAATTTGGGATCATAGTAGTTATCATGTTGGGTACAGGTGAGAGTTTAGAAAACTCACCTTCACAGGACTATTTTTTCATACTGCAATATGAGCCCACAGGTTAAAGGTTTAAGTGCCCAAGTCAGCATTCACAATTGGAACTGGAAATTATTTTGCCGTATGCATAAATATGGCAGTAACCTTTCCTCTTTGAATGTGATGCAGTCTTGTGCTAAGTGGCTGAAAACCTGCATGCATTGAGCTCAAAGAAGGAGATAGGTCTGCAGGGAGAAGTAATGTGTGTTAATAAACTGGTTATTAACATACAGAAAGGGGGGCATTTCAAAAAAACATTAGTGCTTTCAAGCTTACAAGCTCTTCTTCAGCACTAAATTTCATGTTCTTAAACTCCTTAAACTCAATGGGAGCTTTAGCATGAGCTCATTCATCTCTCACATTTAAATTGCAAATAGAGAGGATATAAGATTCATCCTAAAGGAAATGAAATTACCTACCATTAAAGAAATGATGGGGTTGTTCTAAATAAAGCCTCGAGTGCTGGAGCATCTTGACCCAAAGTGGGTGTAGAGTTCAGAGAAGGCAAGTCAGAACACTTTTTAGCATTGGTTTACCCACCTGTTAGACGGGTCTAACAGTCAACCTCAGGAAAACAGAGAAGATTAATTAACATANTTTTGTCATTTTGGTGATCCATCATCCCACAGCTCTGTGGGGACAGGAACTACTGTCTGATTCAGCAGGCAAACACATGCAAAAGCCACTGAGATTTCCCTTTGTTGTGGGCTGTCAAATGTGTTTTTATTTTTATTTAATTATTGGCCTTTATTGGGAGTGAGTTCCGATTCTGAGTGCTTTCATGGGACATCATATGATGAGGTGGTACCAAGGGAAGTGCTGCAAAGTAGGTCAGGTACCACAAATGTAACTAGACAAGTCACTTGAGGGAAGTTCAGCTGTTTCAAATAAGTCAGAGACTACAGCCTGGAAGACAGTGATTAAAGCTTAGAAGCCTTTACTGAAGCCACAGCATGATAGGCCTGAATCACTCCAGCAGTCAGATAAAGTTGTGCTATTATAAGTTTTCATCCATCATGGTAAAATTCGGATACTGCCAACCTTAGTCACATCAGGCACTATCCCTTGCCTGGCAAGGAGACCCATTTGCTATGTTCACACATCATAATTGAGGCCTGAGCCTAGAATAAATAAAGGCATTTGAAAGACAGTGCTGTCTACATTGGATAAACTTTGACTAGGCATTTGAGATTTTATCCAAATAGAGCTCGTCCATTGAATGTTTTGTGGTACTTACACAGGTAGAACTTAAAATATTGTCAACCACCTTATGTAATTAAATGAGTGTTGCAATTAAATAGCCTCAATACTTGTTGAATTTGAGTTATCTTCCCTCATTCACAAATGAAGTCTGAAAGAGATATTTTGTTTGGTTTTTTTTTCTT
>VWZN01013590.1:28398-39042 GCA_013396955.1 Regulus satrapa | reverse complement strand
TTTTTTTTTTTTTGTGTTTTGGCCCTGGAGCTTTTGTAGAGATTTCTCAATGACTCAGTGCAGCAGCAGCTCCAGAGATATGGAAAGATCAGCATGTAAGCCTGTTCACCAGAACCCAACTTGTGAGATGTTTGAATATTAATTTTCTCATTATCACCACAGAACAAATATTAATATAATAAACATGCTTGCTTGGAGTTTTTTGTTTCTTTTTTTAAGTGGGCTAAAAATAATTTATGACCAGTAGATTACTGAACATACTTCGAATTTAGTTCAAGATAATTGCAAAGAAAAAAAGAAAGTGTAAAAACTAGATTTTGTGTGAGGCATGTCTTTTTTTTTTTTTTTTTTTTTTTTTTTTTTTTTTTTTTTTTTTTTTCCATTCAAAGACTGTCAGATTATTTGACGTATCTATGGGCTGGAATTTCAGTATACCTTAATATGTACACTACTCAGAGATTTACACTCACAAAATAACTCAGTAGCATACTTCACAATAGTTAAAGTTAAATTTATTTTTATCTTTTGTATAAATGCACACAATCAAGCACACAAAAACACACCAGCTCATAAGTATGTGAAAGATCTATAGTGATCTTTTATTTTAGCCCACCTCGAGGTGTGCTGGGTTTCTATCATTCACATTTTTATATATTCTGAGCATGTTGAAACAAATCTGTCCATGTCAAAAAAGTGAATGCCATGGACTTTATCTTTCCAGATGAGAAAGCTGCTCTGAGGTCTGATTGCAGCTATCTGAAATGAAAACACTGTAGGTGTATCCCACATTAAATGTTCAGCTTGAAGCTAGCAGTTAAGCATGTCACATTATTACATGCATAATAATATGATGAGCTAGAATGACAGAATGCCAGCTTCCCACCAAAAATTAAAGCAACAAACACTGATTTCTTCCAAGGATACCAATTATAACTTTGCACAGTGGCTTTGGGAAATGAAAGCATGTGCTACACAGGCAAAAGGACATATCAATGGAAATATATGAGAGCCCAGCTGGCTGGGGAATAGACCTGCTTCTCTGGTGTTCTCAAGTGCTACTGGGCCAAGCCAACTATCTGAAATACCACATCATGGTTAAGGAAAAAACAAGTTTTTAACGCTGCAGCAAGTAGAAAGCATAAGTAAGAATGGAAAAGTCTATTTAAATGATTATTTTTAGTTCCTTTCATTGAAATAAAATTTAATGTATTCTTGATTAGGTCTTCCTACTTGCTAAAGAACAGCCAGGTATGTTTGATTAATTAAAAGATGACCTTTTGGGCAATCTTAACACCCATTTCTTCCATGTAATTTTGGATCTGTTCGACACACACATGTACGACCTCACAGAGTTTATAATGTTTTAAAAAGACGCAATTTAATTAGGTTAATATTTTATTTATGTTACAACTTCCCCCTAGTCATGTCTAACAGAGGTTCTGCTTACAATCTTGCCAAATACCAAAGAACAAATCAACAGAACCTAAACATACTTTTTAAAAATATGTTATTTGGATAAAATTTACATTTGAAAGTCTAAATTTGCATTTCTCTCTATCTCCCCAAATATCAACTTATTAAAAATAAAAGTTTCCAAGAGATCTTTTGGAAGCAAAACTTTTCTCTTATTTTTAGAATGAATTAAACACTTTTGCTAGTGCATATTTTATATAATTTTGCTGCAATACATCCTAATTTTAGTTATTGTAGAACTGCATTTTTTTTTTTTCTACTTGAAGTAGAAATGGGACATTGTTTGTAAACAAGCAATCCCACAAAAGAAATACATTCTCAATAAAAGCTGCAAAAACCCCAAATCTCATAAAAAAAGATTAGTCACCAATCAGAAGTCTTTCTACATCACATACATGAGTGTTAATTGGAGCAAAAAATCGTCCAAAAAATCAACATAAATCTTCTCTAGTACATAGTTGTAGTACTTAGTGCTGATTCTCAAGAGTGAATCTCAGATGTTCCAGTCCTGTCACGTTATCGCAAGACTTCATCCTATGACTACTGGATGTAATACTTTCAGGAAAGGTTTTGCTTTCCAGAAGAAGATAGAGAATATTCCAGGACCATTGAAATCTGAGTAAAAGGGGGTAGTAAAATGTTTTTTGTATTCCTATGAAACTGACACACATTGATCTCTTCCATGTTGTCTATGAATCCATCATTTGTGCAAGCAATAAAGTAGATATTGTTATAAAATAATGTATTTTATGATGGTTCTGACACTTTTATTGGTCAAATATAAATGTGAAAATAGTGGGTTTTTTTACTTACAGCAGACAAAGAAAAAAAGGCATTTGATGTCTTGTGGTTTTGCAACAGCTAAAATACACGATAACCAAAATTCAACAAGACCAAGTGGGCAGCCTACATGTTCCTTTATTGTTCTCAGAACAGAGCTGTTTGATATACTGAACTTCTCTGCTCTCTACTGTGGGACCCTAGTTTTCATCTCACACATCCCTGATGTAAAGCACTGAAAAACTGTTATGTCTGGTTTCTGGCAAACTACAGGGAAAGCAAGTTCCAACCTCAAACATTTCCTTGGAAAGCACTATGCCAAAGAGCAGACTCTGTCAGCAGAAGCACTGAAGCTTTCACTATATTTTTCACTGGTGCAGAAGTGTTGTCATGTAGAAGAATACTGCACTATTCAGAAAGTTTGTGCTAGAGTGCTCACCCTGGCTGTATTTATATCCCTGTTAGGTCATTCACAGATGTTGCTTCATCCAACAGTACCCCAGCCTGGTCACTGTTTGTACACCCACTGCACAGCCAAGCCACTACAAAGGAAAGCACAGTGCAAAGTGGCACCCTGAGGGGGGACTTCCTCACATATGACCAGATTTTTAGCCCTGACAACGTTCCTTTACAGCTCATCCTTGTGACACTGCTGTCTCAAATTCTTTCTCCTTTTCTGTTCAAAGGACAATCATGGGCAGTCACAGTCTCCACAGAAGCTTCTCTGAAAAGTACCTTCCAGAACATTTACTGCCCTAGAACAAGACTAGATTTTCTTCTCCAAGGGGATGAGTTGCTGTGAATACTCTAGTTGTCTCTGGCCATGTCGGAAAGGATATGTCAGAGCACATTTTGTCCAGAATACACTTGAAAGCAACACAAATACCAGTGTAAAACTTCCAGCATTCCCTCCTGTACGCTAAGGGGATACCCCAGAGAGACTACCAAGGGAAAAAAGGTTTAACTGTTTGGTAAGCTGATTTCAGATCTGCTACCAGAGGCACTATGAGACAAATGGGCTAGTTTATCCTCTTTAGCTCATTTTTTAATTTGTGGATTTTCAGATGTCTTGCTAATTTCTGCTCTGGTTGTCAAATTCTAGAAGCTCTCTAGATGCAGTAGCAAGCACACCTCATTGCAAAACCTCATTTGTAATGTAATCAGAGCAAGGATAACTGCAGTCAAGTTCACACATAACAGAAATGCCTGCACCTGTTCTAAATGTAAGTGAAAAAAAAAATAGCTTGGTTGACAAGAAGTTATGCATGACCTAGCAATGTGTGTTTGCAGCCCAGAGATCCAACTGTACTCTGGTCTGCATCCCAAGCAGTGTGGCCAGCAGGACAAGGGAAGTGATTTTGTCCTTCTGCTTTGCTCAAACCCAGAGCTATAAACTCTGATAAGGTCTGGTCTCAAACACAGTGATAAAAAGGCAACTTATTTTTTCCATTCCTCAGGATATGAGAAACATTGTTTCCAATTAAGCCAGCAGAATATGTAGCAATCCAAATTAAGGAGGCGAGCAGGTGATTCCTGCCCTCACTCACTCCAACATAAATCTGGTTTTGTGTCTTGGAAGGGCCTACTGTGAATTTGTGCTAGAAAAAAACTAAGAACAGTGTTTGAACCACTGCCATAAGAAAAAGCTAGGAACCCAACAGAACATTATTAAAATGTCAGTGTTCATTTCTGTTCTCAATAGCTGTGCACAACACCCCTGCTCCTTCACAAAAAGGAGCTGGAAGGTCACTGTCATTTCTGGTCTTGAAGACATGTGTCACTCATTTCCAGCCTCTTCTGATATTTGACAGTATGGACCTGCCTGAAGCACAGCAAGAATAAAGGATGACACAGCTCACTGAGCAAAATTTCATTAACAATTTTCCTCCTACTCAAATAAGAGTTCACCCCTGACCCTAAAATGTAGAGTTTGCTACAGAAGAGGCACATGTGAGGGCTTCAGTTAATGCAATCCAGCCTTTGAAAAAGCCAGGTCTCTGTCATGGAGAAATGCTTGAATTTGCAACAATTGTAGATAAAATGCTACATAATCTGTAAGAGAAGAAATGGGCTGCTTCAGCAGAGTCATGTTTTTCCTTGTCTAGTCTCATCTGAATTTATTGCACCAAGTAAAGCTAAAACATGGATTTCTGGTGAAAACCGTTGCATGTCTATCAGCTCTATTTGTGTGTTCATACTCATGTCATAATTAGTAGTTCACTCAAAATTTGCAGATTAGATGCTATGTTTCATTTTGGTGAAACAGGAAACTCCATCAACAGTTTAATTACTAGCTTGTCCAGTATATTCTGTGTTGCACTAAAAATAGGTACTTTTACTGTAACATGACCTGTTGAAATGCTACAGTTAGTACCTGGCTTGACACATGACACAGATTTTTCTTCATGACAAACAATGTTGCTTGGGTCAAGCAGCTTCTAAATTAATCAAAATTTTTTGTGCTTTAAGAACTATATATGGCTTTCTATAAAGCCTAATGCATGATGTGTTATAACACATGACATGATAATTGATGTTTCATACTCTTACTAAAGACATACCATGAAGTTTCAGCTTGGTGAAATCATGACTCTTGTCCAAACCTATAAATATTTAATTAAAAAAAAAAATTCTCCCAATATTTCTACATATGGGGAAATTTTGGGTTTGAACTTTGTGGATTAAACCAGCCTCTAATATTAAATTTCACTGCTTGCAAAGGTAATGTATTTTATTTCACCTGCCAAGATGCAAATCAAGATTATTTTAAAATACAGATGTACCAGCAGACAGTGCTCTTCCATACAGTAAAACATCTCCAGAAGACAAAGTCCTGTCCCAATAGCTTTAGAGTTTTCACTCTGTAAAAGATTAATTTCTGTGATGGTCTAACCGGTTCTATAGAAGCATTTCACAGGATCATAGAATACCTTGAGTTGGAAGGGACTCCTCAGGATTATCAAAGTCTAACTCCTGGCTCTGCACAGAATGATCCTCAAGAAGTCACACCATGTAGTTGCATTGTTCAAACACTTTCTCAGCTCTGCCAGCCTTGGTGCTGTGACCACTGCCCTGGGGAGCCTGTTCCACTGCCCAGCGACCCTCTGGGTGAAGAACCTTTTTCTAATATCCAACCTAAACTTCCTCACACACAAACTCAAGTCATTCCCTCGAGTCCTGTCACTGGTCAGTGAGATCAGTGTTTGCCCCTCCTCCTCCTCTTATGAGGAAGTTTTAACTGAAACGTTAACTGCAAAGTCTCCTCCAGGCTAAAAAGACCAAGTGAGCTCAGCCCCTCCTCACACAGCTTCCCCTCGAGGCCCTGCACCACCTTTACTGCCTTCTTTTGGACATTCTCTAATACCTTTGCATCCTTCTTATATTATGGTGCCCAAAACTGCCCCAGCCCTAGAGGTGAGCCTGCCCAGTGCAAAACAGAGAGGGACAATCCCCTCCCTGGCCTGGCTGGTGATGCTGGGCCTGATGCACCTCAGGACATGTTTGGTCCTTCTGGCTGCCAGGGCACTTCTGGGTCATGTTCAGCTTTCTGTCAACAATGAGCCCCAGCTCCCCTTCCACAGCACTGCTCTCCAGCCTCTTGTTGCCCAGTCAGTACCAATTGCAGAATTCAGGACTTGCCTGTGTCAAACTTCATACAGTTGGTTATTGCCCAGTCCTCTGATTTTTTGAAGTTGCTCTGCAAAGCCTCCCTACCCTTGAGGGAGTCAACAACTCCCCTCAATTTTGCATCATCTGCAAAATTAGTGCACCTTTGAGTTCTGCATCCAGGTCATTAATCAAGATGACGAAGAGCACAGGGATGGAGCCCTGTGGAACCCCACTAGTGACAGGCCACCAGTCTGATGTCACCCCCTTCACCATAACCCTTTGTGCTTGACCCATGAGCCAGTTGCTGGCCCATCCCATTATGTGTTTATTCAGCTGTGTCCTGGGCATTTTGCCAGCAACAGTATCAAAAGCTTTATTGAAATATAAAGAAATTATATCTACTGGCTTCTATTGATCAGACAGGTGAGTTCCCTTTTCATAAAAGGAAATAAAGTTTGACAAGCAGGACTTTCTTCTTGAAGCCCTGCTGGCTCTGAGCAATGACTGTGTTGTCCTTCAGATGTTTTTCAATAACTCACAGGTATTCCTTATAGCAGGAAAGGGTTATATCAACCATTTCTTGAGAGAAAAAGTAAAAGAAAGCTTAGCATTACTTTAATATTTGGTTTAAAGTAAAAATACAGTCCTAAGACAGTTGTGGTGTGGGAGTGCAGTCATTTTAAGCAAGTACTGTCTTATGTTGTTCTTGATTGTAATGTTCTTAGTAACTGAGAGAAGAGCGAGGTGACTGATAAATAATCAATATCTGAAAGACCATATAAATAAAGAGGAATGTTAAGATGAAAGAATTCAAGAATCAAAGGAGATTTTGAAATAGTTCCAAAGGAATTAGATATTTCCTTTGTTGACAGACCTTTTTTAAAAATCTGTCATCATCTTTCTAACCAATACTTACAGTTATTAAGAACTGCTCCAGCAACACGCAATTGAAAGAATCTGGTGCAAGGTTCAGTTTCTCTTATTGTTATTTCTAAATATTTGATGTAGGGATATTAATTAAATTTTAAATTTATATTCTTTTGGTAAAGATTATATTAATGTAGACAGTGCATAGGAGTTTTGAAGTATGAGATAAGGCTGTATGGGGGAGATCTGTTCAATGTGGGCGACCTGTCTCCCAAATTCAGTTCTTATACTTCATCTTTTAATTTATTCAGAACGCCTTTGCAATTCACACCCTCTGATCTCCTCTTGTATAAATCACACTGGCCCTCCTTACCCCTTTGGCAGCATAATACCAGTACCTACCACAAGGTGCCCAGAAATGAGACAATAGTGCATCTTTACATTTTATCTCCTCAACTTGCTGCACAAGATTTGAACTTTTTTTAAAAAAATTAGCTCAATTAGTGCAAAAGCCAACAGCTGCAGGGCTTGTATTTCCCTTGCCCTAGTAAACAGGGCTTAGGAAAACTTTGAACTCCACAGAGATAGATACAGAATGTAAAGGAACACATTATGAAAAGAAGATCTCTAAAAAGTTACAAAAAAGGTATCAATACAGTTGCACCAAGTTTCTTTTCCCTTAAACACTATTTATAGAGAATATAGAATTCTTCACTTTTCCCCCATTTTTAACTAAAATTGCTACTGTGTTAAAAATATAAAGGACACATCTATAGTTTCACTAAACTAGCCTAAAAAATTAGATCTGCAGCTCTGAATGTGAGTAAAAATCTCAATCATATCCGAGGAAACTGTGGCTGTGTTCCTCTGACTGCTAGTCACTCTTTGTTTCTGATCAGAAGGTTGATGAGCACTTCTCAGTTCCTGTCTACAGTCTCCAGTACAGAGTTACTGCCCCATTGCAGGCTGTAACTACAACACCCATAGCATTTAGTGAGGCTGTTAAACTGTAGAACTGGCCCTTAATTGCATTAGCCAGCAAAAAGGAGGTCTTTGGAAGAGTGGCTTACAGAGAATTTGGATCCAGAACACTCCTTTAGGACTCCGTGCCTCCCATATTGTCTTCTTTTCTCCAATTTACTGTGCTTTTTAAAGCTTACTGTTTACCTGGGAAGAAAAATCAGTCAGAACCATGAAATACAAGTAATAATCAATGTTTGCCAACAACCAAAGGGTAGTAAATAAGGTATTAGGGGCAGAACATCAGTTACTAAATGCCTGGATAGTGGCCAGTCTGGCTGTAAGAATGTATTCCTTTTCTCCCCTGCTGTCATTTATGTCAATCTTAAATAGATTCTGTTTTACCATGCAGTGGATTACACCCAGAGCTTATGGATATGAATATGGGTTGCTTGATTTGCTCTCTCTGATCATGCTCCAGTGGTATTAACACTTGGGGTCAATCTGGATTATCCCATGTTTAAAAGATGGCAATTAAACACTTCAATTCTTAATTTCTGAGAATTTCTTCTTGCTTATATGAGGAGCTAAAGGAATTGCTCATGCAGATTCACTTTGCCAATTTCTTGTTGCTGGTGGGTTTGGTGGTGGTAAGGGGAAAAAGAAATAAGATTGTTGCTCAAATATTCTCCCTTGGATCTGAAAAAGTTCCAAGGAACTTAAAGGTTGGATGGGTGATTTCACTTTTCAGAGACATTTTCTCCTTCTGTGTTGAGACTCCACAGTCAAAATTAGATAAGATGCAAACCTAAAGCAAAGTCTGGAGTTCAAATTTTACCAGTTTTGTGTTTAGAAAAGAGCCTGGTTTGTCATCACAGGAGGTAAGGGTGACTGCATGTGAAACCGTCTGGGATACCACCAAGTGAGAAGGAACTTGGGACCCACTTCCAAGCTGGAAGAAAAATGCAAAGAAAAGCAGAAGGCTATCTTTAGTATGCCAAGTACATTAGATGAAAAGATGAGATCATCTGAAAGGTAAAGGAGACTTTCCTCTAAAATATATGTCTCTGATGTCATGAAGTAGCTGGTGTGAAAACTTGCTTGATATGTAGTAGCTTAGATATTTTTGCTCACTATTTATTTTTATCCTCAGTATGTTAGCTAGGAAGACGGTGTCAGAACTACACAAAATGAAGACACTTTGAGTAAGAAAAAATATTATTAAAAAGTGCAGAAATTATTGTGTAGGAATTATATAAAATACTGCTAAATCCCCTTCCTAAATACACTGGTTTAGAACTCGGGTCCAATCAGGATTGAATACAGCAGCTTCAAGGACTTTGGTGAAGTGAGTGGAGGATAAATGAAAGTAAATGTCTGCTTAGACTCACTGTGTGTGACCTTTCCTAGGACCAGGCTATGAATTTCAAGTTTGACCACAGTCGTCTGTGCTTTTTTGAAGACAGGGATTTTTATCTATAGAAAGAATTTTACATATAACTAAGTGGAATAGAGTACATATTTTCTCTATATTAGCAACATAAATCAATGACTTTAAAGATTACATTATTCTTCTTTCAAGTGGAAAAATGTGTGACCAGATAGCGGCAACATTTCAGTACCAATGTTAAATTTAGCTTTCCAAATTTTTTTTTTCCCAAACCCTCTGACAGTATGCAAGAAATACAAACTACCCAAGGTTGAAAATAGCCCACAAAATCGTAGGATTCCAAGAGGCCATAGTGCCTTCAAGTACTCTTAGCCATGAAGGTGTTAATCAGTGTATATACTGTCTCATCTGCATCTAAGAAGCTCTGCAATTAAAATTAGAACTTTTATGTCTGATCCCCAGCTTGCTGCTATTCAGAGCTCCTATCTGCATACACTGGGGATGGAAAAGGCCTTTTGAAAGTAAATAATTGGAAAAATTAGAGGGATTTTCGAAGATTGCAGAGCTTCCCTTTAGGACCAGTCCAGGAGCTCTGTCCTTCTGTCAAAGTACAAATTACCCCCATATGGTGATGACCATTCTCTCAACTGTAATTTATTCATTATGCAGAGTGCTGAATACCAAATGGTGAAAGCAGAGCAGCAGAACAATGAAGCAGGCTTGGGAAGCTAATAAGTGTCCAATCAATGAGAACCTAATGAACTATAACATGTAATACTTTATAAGGCATTCAAATTAAAAAGGGGAAAGAAATCAACAATGATGCAATATCAATTTACTTATTCAGAGCCTAATCAAAAAAAATAAGTACCATTCTCCAAAAATACAGTCATAACTGACATTTGGGGAGGGGGAATGAGTGGAAGATAGGATCAAGCCAAAATTCCTTTAAGAACATAATTAGTACTAACCAACTGTCCTTATTTAATGTAAGCTCTTTGCACCAAACACTTCTGGTGAGGTAGTAAAAAATTGTAGGGATTTTTTTTCAGTACACAACTTTTCCCCTCTATCCCAAAAGCCTTATTTTACTGTGAATTCCATTACCATGTTTTTAAAACAAAACAAAATGAAATTAAACAAAACAAAACAAAATGAAACATCCTGAATCTGATTGTGTAGAAGTAACAATTAGTAGACCATGGACAAGGGAATCTCAGAAAGGTGTTCTGTCTTTCCTAAGCAGCCAATAGGCAAAACGTCTTCTGGATAGAGCTTTTTTCATTTAAATGCTGGCAAGGAAGCTATTAACTCCTTCTCCAAAATGAGGAGGTGACGGCAGGGATCCAGGTATCCTGTCTGACAGAGCACTTCACTGGCTTTTGTCTGCTGGGCTGCTCAGTCAAGAATTTCTCGTCTTCAGTCTTATTCCACTGAGACACCCATCTTTAAATGAGAAATTTCAATTAATGTTTATCTGAATAGTTGTTTCTGTGTATTTTTTTTTAATATAAAGTTTGTTCTGGGCTATTTTTGTGGTTCTTGTTGGTTTAGCTTTTTTTTTT
>VWZN01013590.1:3653-28355 GCA_013396955.1 Regulus satrapa | reverse complement strand
TTTTTTTTTTTTTTTTTTTTTTTAATACTTTAAGTACCCTTAATCCATCTTATATTGGCTTCTGTTGCCTTCCCTGACAGAAAAGGTGCCAACAAGATGGTTCATTCTTGACTCAGCCAGCTACACATATTAGCAGCTCTCACAGCAGTTGCCAAGTATAACTGTACATCCTCCTCTTTGAGAGTGGCTGTAGTTTTCTTTTTCCACAGCAGTTGACGTTCAGTGTCTTCTGTGTTTCCTGCTGCTCCTGTTCACATGTGATAGTGGTTAGTGTCAGCTTCACTACCTCTCAGTTTCTTCTTCTGCGTGAGTCTCTTACCTCTTATAATTTTCCCTATTAGAAAGAATAAAATAAATCCCTATTTTCTTTTATAGTTCTGAACTTTAATTTGATGACAGGCATTTTGTTCTCTGGACTTCTGCTTCCAGCTCTGCCACTGATATTGTGGTCTTTTGCACTGGTCACTGGAATGAAGTCTCTGGGTTCTTTGAAGGAGCCTTGTCTGTGGCACAGTACTTTATATGAAAGCAAAAAGCCAAATTATGTATGACTTCAAACACACGGTCATAAAAGGTTTTGATGCTGTCCACCCCCAGATGGGCAAACAAACAGTGTTCATAACAGTCATGCATTTCTGAGAGTTTTCTTATCCTATGTTAGTACAAAACAAATGGCAAATGACCCCTGTGCAATTTTCAGAGTTGTGATATGTCTGTGTCCTTTTCTTCAGGACCACAGCAACTGGAGTGGAAAAATTCTGGGAACTAGAAGTAATACTGTGTTGTAAGACAAACCTCTCTTTCATAAGAAAAATGAGGCAAAAAATGGATACTGTGTGCATTCACCTGGACAACCATTCAAATAGCTGCATTCGAGTAAGGGCACCCAGCATCTTAGGAGCAGCGGAGGTAACTGATATTCAAATGAATTAAAAGTCTGGTTAAGGAGCTCACATCAGTTAAATGTCCAGCAGCCCAAGAAAAACTTTTGAGAAATCTAATCAAGTCTTTCTCTGTCTGCCTCATATTCATACTGAAATAAGGGAAAAGGATGAAGTGCATTAAATTGGAGAACTGGGGAGTGGCTGTAAGAAAAAAGAAATTATTTTTTCCCCTTTTTTTTAACATTTCTATGTTATTTATGTTATTTGTTGACTCACACCTCACACTTTAGCATGACAGCCTAAAACTAATAAGAAAACCCACTCAGCAATGCAGGAGCAGTGAAACAAAACTGAAAATGAAACTAACAAAATTCAGAAGAAAAACACAAACCATGACAGAACTGGTTTGTTTCCCAAAGTACTATCATACAGTACAGACATGGAGAAGCAGTGAACAGCCATTGCAGCGCAGATAAAACAGAAAAGCTCTTCTTATAACAGTACAAGCAGTACTCCCATACTCAGAATGTGAGATATCGGTGGGACTTAATGTCCATCACATCTTCTCCACACTGCCTGGTGTTTCACTACTCAGAAGATGCACTCATGAGGTCAAGGGGGAAGGCAAATCTCAGAATATTATAACACATCCAGTTTAAATACAGTATTATCAAACTAAGTTGTCATTTTTAACTGCCCTTCAGGGACTGTTGTGGAATCTCAGAATTTTTTAGTGAATGGAAGCTTTTCCCATAACATTAAAAACAGAATAAGTACTTTTGACTGTTTGACTTGGGGCGCTTTTTTCTTCTCTATTACTATTATTACTGTTTTAAAGTGTGCCACAGCATACAGGGTTAACAACATAAAATCTCCTCATAATGAGATAAAACTGATACTGAAATAGTGTCCCCGTACTGTAGGAGGAATCTGCAATCAGGACTTCCAAGCACATGCAAAAAATAACTCTTGGATCAGTCTTCTTGTCTTCCAGTAGACTTGGCAAGAAAGACAAGCCATATGTGAAGCCAGCCATATATCAGTTATGTGGTCTTAGATATTTGCAATAAAACAAAGGACTTTGCTGTCAGCCCTCCTGATTTCATGAAGCCCTAACAGCTCACAGCAATGTTCTTTATCAAAAGCCACAAAGTTATCGTTAGACGTGCATTTCTTAGAGAAAATATCCTCTGAAATAGCTATTTATGATTAATTCCATCAGGGAAAGGGAAAGATATGAGTGGGTCTAATACAATCAATTTCAGCCATGCTGAATGCATTTAGATATAACGACTATAAAAACAATTAACAAGAAAAGCAGTAATACTGAAGTGGTGGAGGAGAGTGGAGGAATTAAAGTACACAAGCACAAGACAGTAAGAAAGAGCAAGACGAAAATCTTTGTGACATTGATGTGGATGCCCTGGTAAATTAAGTGGAACTAAGACTTCATCCCTGAATTCCTCCTGGCCATTTATTTAGACATTATTAACTGGCAGTTTCATACAGGGATTGTGTTAGGAGTGGGTTCAAAGAAAGAATTTTATAACAGGGCTTCTTTTTCCAGCTAATTCTGGGTGGACATCCTGCACACAAGGAACCAAAAGGAGGGCTGGGGAATAGTTCAGGGTGAGCCATGAAGTGAGGTCAGGAGCTAATGAATAGCTCACACCCCAGACGTGCAAAACCATGTGGATGTGAATGGCTCTGTGTGTGTGATTACTCATACATGTGGAGTTCAGTGTGTGCTCAAGCTCAGGAAGAGAACTAGTCATTTTATTTAATGCAGTGGTAAAAGGAATCAGGGAAGAAATTTAAAAAGTGAAGTAAAGTGATTACAGCAGTGTTTTTCAGAACTAGCCTTAAAGAAAATGCCTAAGAGAAAGGAATTGTTCAAAAAAATAATAGTTTATTATATAAAATAGCAATGTCTTTGAAAAAATATTTGTGTGAATTTCAAGGCCATAATGAAAAATTCTGGTTTTTTAGTCAAATATTAACAATAACATTATAAAAACAGTAAAACTCAAATGGAAATTAACATTTCTGTTCACTTTGAATTACTTTTTTTTTTATAGTGCATTTTTTGTGCATACTCTGTTTGTTAATTGTTTGATCTTTCAAGGTCCAAGAAAGTGAGACACTTAACTTACTCTATGTTTTGTCTCACTGGAATTACCAATTTACAATGATGTACATATTTAAAGACCTTGCCATGTCATGTAGGTTGTCTATTTTTTTTTTCTTTTTCCTTTATAAAATTTAATGAGAAAAAGCCTTAAAATTTACTCCCATTCCATCCTAATTTTTTATCCCTCTGTATGAAACCATTGAAAATAATCTCTTTAATCAGATTATGGACTCAGATATTAGTGAGATATTTACTTTACAATAGGTATTTCTTACTAATGCCCTGCTCAGTATTATGCTGGTTTTGTGGACTCAGTAACTAAGGCCTTAGGGCTCCTATTCAGGGATATTGCTACAGCTAAGTTTAAAATTTATATTTCTAGACAGGGCAACAAATTCTACTATACAAGTATTTGAAGTTATCACAAGGAGAAGAACACTGTAAAATAATCCTTCACTCAGAAGTTGCCCTTGCTTTTTCTTTTCAGTTAATTTTCATTATTTTACCACTGGGGAACAGTTTCAAGGAATTGTTATACTAGCCATAATATTAAAAATTAACCCTGGAAGCCCATCCCCACCCCAATAAATATAATTTAATATTCATTGTTGTAGAAATATGTAACAGACAATACATGAGAGATTTTCTTTTTCTTTTTTTTTTCTTTACTTCTCATGAAGGTATGAAAATATTAGCAAATGTTCAGACCTCCACTACTCATAATATTATGGGTCAGATCCAAGTAGAGTGGAGAGGTCAGTGATCCATCATCACAGCTTTAAATCATTATGGGCTGTAGGGCATAATAGCCTGTGAGGGGTCTTGGTTAAAAGGTGGGAAGAAAATCTGGAAAAGGTTAATTATGGCACACACACCACTTGACAGTTCCTTTTAGACCTGATTCAGCTCAGCTGTGAATGCCGTTGTGTCCTCAGCACTGAAATCCTGCTTGCTGCCACACTACTTTTACTCAAGGCTGGGTGGGACATGGTTTGCCCACAAGAACACATCCCAAATCCAAGAGCAGCGTANGGGGGAGAGGAGGTAGGATAAGGGAAGAAGCACAAACAAAACAAAAACTTAAGCCTGTGACTAATTGGCTGAAAGGATGTGAGCAATTCTGACCCACTTAATTGAATGTGGGCTCAAATGAAAAAGAGTAATTCCCTTCAAGACTTTGTATTGCAGATTGCTGGCCTCTTTTAAACATCAAATGAAATCCTTCAAGCACATGTGTCAGTGGTGTTGCTTTCAGAAACTCAACCACATTATATTGATGGTTTTATTTACAAAACGTATTTTCTTGAAAAAGGTATCCCGATTTTGGCTGGAAATCTCAAATCAAGGCCACATCTTCTAACTGCTGGTAACATTCCAAACATTTCCTGATCAGAAGACCTGAAAATAGTACTTTATGTTTTGATGTAAAAATAGCTAAGTTCTGTGTTTGAAGCCAAGGCTGTATATTTTTGCTCAAATTTTCCACTGATTTTGGGAAGAGCTTTAATTGAGCAAAGCAATACCTGTATTAAACATGAATAGCTAAGGACTAGACAGTCAAGGCTCCCATGAAAATACAGAGCTCAGTTATGAGGCCTTTTAAAATAAAAATCTTCAATTAAATTGTGTTGTCTGCACACTGACATTGCCATTTATTCTTTATATCAAAGCAACATCCGCAACTTCTAACCTCATTGTGCCATGCACAAAAACATGGAACAAAAGAATTGTCCTACCTCTCAAAATACTTTATTGGAAGAGCAACAAAGACCCTTTGTTTGCTGTTCAAGCGAGATTGGTGGACATCATCTCTGAGCAGAAGCTCTGAGAATCAGCTTTTTCTATTCTTTTCCAAACACGTATATGCATATTTTCATATGAGTCTGCTGCAGCGGAAGGACTCTTAAAGAAAAGAATAAAGCAGAGAAAAAGGAAAATATTACTTTATATCAACAACAAATGGAGTGCACAATGCATTCTACATGCAAAGGTTACCCATTTGTGGAGCTGGAAGCCAAGGGCATTTTAAAACTTAAAGAGCCCTTAAATAAACATATTGGTTTAAGTACAAGGCAAATATTCTTAGCTCAGCAGGTAGTTGGTATCTAAATCACATTCAGACTTCACATAAATACACATGTCAAAGCATTTATCTAGTAATAAAAAAAAACCAACTCTTAAGGAATGTAGTTTAGATAGGGAAGTGTCAGTTATTTTGCACATTTCCTATTTCCAGATCATTAGTTTCAGCTTTTGACAGGGGTGGAGCTGAAAGAAATCCTGTAGAGGTTTTTCTCTCCTCCCAATTTCACATGAATAAACAGAGGGAGGGAGTCCCCTGCCTGTCTTCCAGGCTCTTATCTATCATATTTAGATGCTAGATGCTGTCAGATTTTAGATAGTGATGCCTGTAGGTATTTCCAGTTACTGGGAAATTAAACCTGGAATAGAAGGTAGTCCTTTCTTTTCCCAAACTGACTTTGCTTTAGGAGTAGGTTTGGACATCCTTCAAAAATCTTGATGTCCAGACAAAGGTGATAGGATTATACTTCTGTCATTTATTACTTGCACCTGATTTTCTGTTTCCTTACTTTGCCCTTGGAGTCTCAGCCACACTCCATCTGAATATTTTCTTTCAGCTACATTATTACATTCCTCTCAAATCCAGATCCTCTCACTCCAGAAATGGTAGGTGTAGATTTACACTGCTGATTTTCATTTAAACTCTCCTCATGTAAGATACTTCCTTCACTATTAGAAATTCTTAGTAATTTTGTGTTTTCTTTATTAGGCACATTTTTCCTTCATTTTCCCAAAAATATATTTCAGAAAATTAAGATATTCCTCTAGGGACAAGAGTCAGTGAACATAAGAGAATTTTTGATACTATTCTAATTCTTGGAAAATGTCCCTATGATCAGTAACAATCAGGTCACCAATTACCACCCTTGTGGTAGAATTGACACATTTTTAAGCTGGCATAAGATAACCATGTGGACTCATTTTTCCCTCCCAAAGATAAAGCACACTCAACCATTAGGAAATGTAAAATGGAAGTATTTGTGCAGCCACATGCTGTGTTTCAGCTGATGCTGCTGTTGGTAACTTCCATCTGACGGAAGTAACCCCTTAAGATGGTTGGGCTGCCATTACCCCAGCATACAGTCTAAACACTTTGGGGTTGTCTTTAAGTGATGTAGCTCAATATCATACCCACCTACCTTATGTTTTATTTCCTAATCTTACCCGCATATCTTCTGTTCCAATTAGTTTTTAGTGTAATCCTTTAAAATAACCCCTAAAACCAGAATAATATGTGTGTACAGATCTTCATGTTGATATTTATGTGTAGGCAATTGTGAGTTTAGATTAGAGAGAGTAAAGACAAAATCTTTTCAAAGATGTCTCTTTGAATCTGAAAGTTGTCAAATGCTACTTTACACATGTGGGAGCATCCACGCATTTGCATCATCCTTTGAAAAAAAACTCATGCAGATCTTAAAGTGCTTGTGCAGGAAATAGTGCAGGAAAAGGACTTTCATTTGAGGGTCAGCTGGAGCTTCAGTTTGGTTCCTATCACTTTTCAAACCTGTTTATGTAAATCTGTTCCTAAAGTTTATATATTTCTTAAAACAAAGAGATTTATTGCTTATTTTGAAACTATTTACCACATTGGGATACAGATGTAACAAATTACTATAGCCACTAATTTTCAGGCTGAGACTTAGTCTGCTTTAAGTTTTAAACATCAGCAACAAAGGCCATAATTTTAATTTTTTTAAAAAGCCTCCATAATTTTTCTTTCAGGCTCACATCTCAAATTTATTGTGTGGCACCATCCTAAAGGGTGCAACTTCCTCCCAGTTTTTGAGTAGTGACCAAGTATGACAGCTCTGCAGATCTGATGATCTATGACTTATCTCTTTCGAGCACCTAGATCAGGACTCTACCGATTGTGGCTGATGAGCCATTTTAGTGTGCATGAATGCAGAAATAGACCCCAAAGTAGATCTATTCTTAAGAAAAAAAAAGTTTTGGTGATTTATATTTCTCTTTCATTTAGAGTAAAGCACAGACAGAGACTCATCAGTCATACAAGATTATCATTAGGGACTTCTCACAAGGTCATGCAGTGACAGGACAAGAAGAAATGGCTTTGAACTGAAAGAGGGTAGATTTAAGCCAGATACAAGAAAGAAATCCCTCACTTTGAGAGTGGTAAGGCACCAGCACAAGTTTCCCACAGAAGCTGTTAATGTCCCATCCCTGGAACTGTTGAAGGCCAGCACAGATGGGACTTTGAGTAGCCTGGGTGAGTGGAAGGTGTCCCTGCCTGTCCCCTGCTTGGGGATTGGGACAAGATTAAAAATACTAAAACAAAGTGGACACATACGTTATTTGGTGCCTTCACTGTTTTGAGTTTTCAACTGTACTGCTCAGATTGGAGAACAAACAGTAGCTAATAGGAGTGTAAGTCACCCATATATGACTAAAATTTAGTTTGGAGTCCATGATACAGCAAGATGAGCCATGTCTCTCAGGTGTTTGAACATTGAGTTGGGTGAAGATGCTGACCTAACAGTAGCAGAAATATAATCCTGCCACTGTTGATCATTTTTCACACATTCCCAGTTGGTTGTTTCACATACAACTGGAAAGAGTTATTGTTTATCTCCTTTTTTTTTTCCCCTTCTGTTAGCCAAAAGAGTGAAACCACAGCATCAGTGCTGTTTGAAAATATATTTATGTTTGTTTTCCCTATAAAAAGAGATAATAATGTTATGTTCCAATAATATTAAGTTGCAATGTTATTTGCAAGATTGCAGAGCTTTTAATTTTCTGATTATTTCCACAGTGGGAGTTTCAGCTCAATTTCAACCAAGACACTTCTATCAGTTTCAGTTATTTTTTTATTACAGCTAGAAGCAACAATAATTGCCTTTAGTGTATGAAAACATGACTGAGGAGACAATTGTTGTCCCTAAAGAGTAAAATCATCAGCATACATTTTTGATGTAAAATTTTTGTAAATTAATTGCAAGATCCTATAAATATTATATTTACAAAAATTGTGTTGTATGCTGTCTTCAAAGAAACATTTTTATTTTTTTGTAAACTATTCTTCATACACACTGCATTTCCTAAGGCAGAAAGCAAAAACATGAAACAAAATATTAGCCTTCTACTTTTGTAATTTTACATTCTACTACTTTTCCAACTCTAGGTTTGGGGGGTTTTAATATAATCCTAGAAGTATACAGGAAGAAAAAAAAAATCAGTAACATTCTCAATAAGCAAGCCCCATTTTCAGTGTTTTATTCTTCAGGTGATAAAAGCCCTCATAAATACTTATTTCAAGTGTTAAGGCTGTGGATTTACAAATAATTTGGTCATATAATTTGGTCAAGAAAATTATTCAAAATATTGAACATTTTGTGGAATAGTTTTCCACAATTTCTATTAAAAAAGGATAATACAAAATATTTTAGATTTTGTCTAATGAGAAAAAATCAACTTGACGTATTCCAATCCAGTTATATCTTGAAAAATTATCTATCAAGCTTTCTAATGAAATTGTCTTTTACAGCCACTCCATAGAGGAGCCTGACAGACTGTCCAAGAACAGGAGTTGCAGTTGTTAAAAGACTCTGAAATAACTTGGGTTTATACCATCATTAATAAGTGCAATCAAAATTATGCTATTTTTTTTTTCCATTTTTCCTGTTGGAAAATTTTAAAAGTCAAGTTTTTGCTGTGGAAAAAAACAACCAAAAAAACCCCAAAAAACCCAAACCCAAACCCCCCCCCCCCCAAAAAAACCCAAAAAAAAAAACAAACAAAAACAAAAGCAAAACCAAAAGCAAACCCCCAACTCCCCCCCAAAAACCCAATTAAAAAAAACAAAAAACAAAAAAAGCAAAACCCCAAACAAACAGAAACAACTGCATTTTTTGTTTACTCAAATGAGCATCTTTTCAGTTGTGTGAGCTCCCAGTGTGTTATATTCTGTGTAAGCCAGATGTACAGAAATTTCATATGATTTATGAGTACACAGGGCAGCACTCAAGGCATACATATTATGTCCTTTTCCTGTCACTGTATTTGAATGCAGAATGAAAAGAATATTTTGGATAAATAAGCTCAGAGGCATTTTTGAAGGAGATGGGCAGTGTTACAGAAAGCATCAAGAACAATGATTAATTCCAATACTATTTTGTCAGATTTCCTCCAGTCAGAATAGTGGTATTTGCTTTTGAGCAGGCAGCACGTTGCACTTATATCAAATAGTGCTGGCAAATCTGCTGGTAGGAAAAAAAAAAAAAAAAAAAACCAAACAAAAAACCACAACCCCCCCCCCAAAAATCCCCCAAAAAACCCACAAAAACCTATGTCAATTGTATATATATATATCGATCTATATCTAAGATATTTATCTATCTATAACATCTATAATATCTATATCTATATATCTATATCCATATGAAATTAACTAGGAATAGGAATAGTAGCTGAACCCTAAGTGATTATGCATCATCTGTCTGCAGTAATATTTCAGCATTTAAACATGTCTCACCAGTAGGAATATGAAAGGGTTAAACAGCAGCAGATTTCCTGTGCTAGATAACTTAATGAAAAACATTCAGGGTGCTTTTTAAGAACAACAGACTTATGGATGGATTTTTTTTTCCTTTTTTATTTTTTTTTTTGTTTGTTTTCTGTTTTTTATTTTTCACAAGGCAAGACAGACTTTGCTGTAATTTTTCCTAATTGCTCTAATGCATTTTATTTTATTTTAGTTTTCTCAGTTTATACAAACAGTTAACATCAGTTTGTTTTCATTTTTAATGGAGATAAACTCATTCTTTTTCTCCTGAAAAACTTCACAATATGGTTGGAAATGTCAGCAATAATTAGACAAAATGCTTGTGAAAACACAAAATAGAAACAATACATCTTTTTATAATGGAATCAGTTTGTCTGATTATCTCAAGCAATGTACATTTCCAACTGCCCAGGAGGGTCATTAGAGCTTATGAAAATCAAACTCTCTTTTTTCTGCTTCATACATCACGGACAACAATATTTTCTCCAGGATCATTATATATTGCCTGGCTTCATAAATATACGTTAGATGTTCTTGAGCTACAGTGAACTTGGAGCATGAAATGCATTCCAAAATAGAAACAACAGGGGGAAAGAAAAAAGAAAATAATGTTATTAACTAAATAACCGTTACATAGAAATTATAAAAGGAAAGAAACTTCGCTGAGCACAGTACTCAAGGGACCTTGGCTCAATCCTGTCTTCAGTCACAGATTTTCAATATAACTTCAGGAAAGTAATTTCTACCCTATGCACAATGAGGGCCATTTGTCCTTTAAAAAAATGGTTGTGACAGCACTCCCTTCTGAGCTCCTGTCATGGTATGAAGCCTAATTCAGAAGTTTTTGTTATTCCTGTGAGATACACTCAGAGAACCGACAAGAGTATTACTTTACCCTTTTTTCCATTTGTAGAAATGGGGCTAATATTCCCCTACCCTCACTGGAGATCTTATGGATGCAATTCATTAGTGTAAGAGGTGTTCAGATTGCATGATGACAAGGGCTATTTAGTGAGTAAATATCTGGATGGAATAGGAGGAATTAAGGTACAGTTATCACTTTACATCAAAAATAGTTAAATATGCAAAACAATGGAAGTCTGATAAGTTTATCATATGATCAATTATTATCTTGCACTCCAGGAAGCTGGAAAGGTATTTTAAAGATAACTTTTACACCTATTTAGTTTGTTTTCTTGTAAGGTGTTGCAATATATTTGTTCTGTCTTGTAGTTTAATCATCTTGCCTTTTCTCAGTAATCATGGGTTTTCTGTCCTCACTTGCCTCCTTTGGATTCAGCAACACTGTCACCCAGCAGGAATGATGCTACTTTCTTTTGAACAGGGTCACAACTGCCAAAGTTACCAAGAAAAAATTGAAATTTACAGCAAAAGTGCAAAAAAAAGTACAACACTGTTATTAAAAATTTCATGCTAGACCCCCTTAACTTTTCAAGATCTTTACCTGTATCTAGAAAATGTGGTCAAAAAAGTAAAAGCATTACAGAAGGAATCTGCTGCAACCAAATCAAGAATTTCTCTTCTGTAGTAGTAATGCACGTATGCTCTTGTATATGCAAGCAAATACTTATCAATGAACTCTCTGTATTGGCTGCAATGTCCTAGCCCAAAGTAGACATGAGGCTTAAAACTATTTTTAAATCACATGAAAGAATTAATAAATAAAATCCTTCTGGTACTTCAAATTTGCAATAAAGCAGTCCCTTTCAGCCAAGTTGTCAGTATAATATACTGAAGTACATTTTCATTATTGGTGAATGCAATGCATTTTTCCTGTCTCTCCAGGTATTTGGTCACTGCTGAGGGACAGATTTAGCCTATCAGAGTAGATTTATCAGAAGGAGAGGGAGACTAAGGGACCGAAGTCTCTCCATCCTGCTCACACTGACTACTGCCTAGACCTTTCATGGCACGTGAAAAGGGAGAAGTTCCTGAGCCTTCCAGTTGCAATATGGTCTAATATGCTCCAGAATAAAATGCTAAAGCTCCAACATCATCCTAAGACATGGGGTTTTTCTTAATTAGCAGAAAACAAAATGTAGAATCACAGAATTCTGAGGAGCTTGTTGTAGAACCCAACCACCCTCTTTGTAGTTCTAGACTGCAAAGAGATCTGCTTCAGACTTTTCTCCAGCAGGCTGAACAGACCAAGTGACTTCAGCCACTCATCATATGGCTTCTCCTCAAGGCCCTTCACCCTTTTCATTGCCCTCCTTTGGATACTCTCCAGGAGTTTATTGTCTTTCTTATATTTTGGTGACCAAAACTGCACACAATATTCAAAGTAAAGCCATAACCATATCTATTTATTATTAACCATATTATTTTAGCTTCTCTTCTTTTTCATATAGTCTTTCTCCTCTAGAAGTTGCTGAGGACTTCTTTTAGTCCTGTAATTCTCAGACAGCGACACAGCTCCATCAGGGTCACATGTCCAAACTTTATTTCACCTCTATGCTTATATATTTTTTGTCCAATGAAATTAAGATTAATTTCCAAAATAAGAACAGATTTTGCAGATTGGAAAAGCAGAGGAGTCACAATTCTGTCTCTTGTGTCTTCTATGACACAACACAGCACCGAAAGCAAAGCCTAAGGAAAAACAAACCATATTGAGATCCAAGAGTTCTACAAAAACATTTGCAGACTCATCATTGAAATAAAGATTTGATAAATAATCAATCAACAGCTCAAAATTCTCAGAAACAAAAGGCCAAATTTGGGCCAAGACACAGATTCATACATGAGGCTTCCACATAGTAAATAGCCAATATTTGCAGATGCACGCAAGTGCAAATGTTGGAAGAAATATTAGCAGGGAGGGCTGGCCAGTTCTCATCAGGCTCTGGGACAGACTGAAATAATAATGGATGACACAGAGATTAATTTTCACTTTGTGTTGGTCCACAGTGTAAAAGACACAAAGACACGTTACAAACTCCTGAGAAGCTGATTGTCCTCAGGCCCCTTCTGAAATCTGTGACTTTCAGGACTCCTTGCTGCCATACAGACCAGCCTCTCTCCGCTCACTCGCCTGCTGCTCTGTATCTCTGTTTTTGGATATGGTAAACATCAGGAAGATCATCTGTAACATTTTCTCATGAGCCTAAATTTTCTTAGTCATGTACTTGCTTCTGATATTTTCCCACTTGTGTTATTTGCTTGCTGAAGCTTCTCTATTGATGGAGTTCAATAAACGGTGTTTGCCATCAGAGAAATTTGGTACTAGTTCTAATTTTAGCAACAAGTTGCTTCCTTAATATATGTTATGGGTGTTTCATTATTTTAAAGTGTTATCTTCTGAAATAATTACAGAAACAATTGAACTTTTCTGAGAAGTTGGCAGCTGCAAATTCTTCCCTTTTCAAATGTCTTATTTTAATAGGTGAAACATCAGGTAAAAATCAAATCAAGTTGTAATATAATTTTCCAGAAGAAGGTATGTAAGTTACAACACATTTGCTCCAGATTCCACAGGGTTACACTGTTCAGAGGTACTGAACCATATCCCTTAGTATAGATCATAACAAGCCTTATGCTGCACAGCTCAATTGTGAACACAAAGCCTCTAAACAAATCACACATCAATGGAAACATTACTAATAGCACTATCAGAATCTAAGGATGCATCTAAGAAGAGCCCATATTATTATTCTGCGTGACTTGATTATGGTATTGTTGGAGAGACTCCTCCCTCCTCCTTTCCCTAGTTCCTCCAGGTTAAGAATGGGAATGGAGAGGGCAGCAGAACTCCAGAAACAGCCTACACTCTGCAATCCTACAATCATAAGAAGTGGTGGTCTGGTAGTCTCTGCAAGGCATTTTGCTAAACTAACTCAGTATTCATCTTTATTCTGTCACAATTCAACATCTGAACTCCTTTCAGTTTTCTGCTGTCATGTATTTCTAGCCCCGTTCACTGTGATTCCTGATTAGAACAGAGCTCAGCACACAGAGAAGTTACTAAGACTGCTAACTTACATAGCATCATGCTTTTGGCCATATTTCCTCAAAGACCTCTGCCTGTTTTAACCAGTGGTAGAAAATTACTCAAATTTATAAAATGCACAGAAGGGAGTGTTTCCAATAGGGCTTAAGACTCTCCCCAGTAGAATAGCTGTTAAGAATCAAAGAGGAAAAATGTATGTTGGTGGTGACAAATATTCTATCAATGATATGAAGTTCCTAAGTGTTGCTATAGAATTTACAATTAGTTGGAAAAATAAAAATGATTTTATTGATTTATTGATTTATTTCTTTATTTAGAAATAGCTCTCTAAGGATGAGAGATAAGTTGTATGACCTTGTGAATCTCTTCTGACCTAAATCACTGGCGTGTCAAATCCTTTCCACTATATAAGGCACAGAAACATTTATCTAATTTAAACATGCAGCTAACTTTTTAAAACATGCAGTTACCTCTTTGTAGTGATGAGGACTTAGCCTAGTATAACTTGGAAGATAGAAACTCAAATTCTCAAATTCTCAAATAATGTATTGACTGTAGATTAAAAACATGTTTTGTAAGGTAGTACAAATAAAGGTAGATAACACTGAGATTTTTTTTTTTAGTAGGAGTTTCCAAAATCTCCAAATTGATCACATCTATCAAATAAGACAGCAGAAAAAAAAAAAAATAAAAAGAAGTTGAAAGAAAAAAAAAAAACAACAAAACTTTAAAGAAGAATGTGAGGGGAAAAACAAAAACTAAAACAAAAACAAACAAAAATACAAGCCCCCAAAACCTAGAACTAAGCCAATCAATCAATTCAACACTCTCTCTTAAGAACCAAAGTAATAAGAGTAGTATAAATCAGTTCATAATAAAAGACTGTTTCTTAAAAAAAAAAAAAAAAATCAGTAGCACTCGTAAAAATATTTCAACCAATAAAGTTACATTTTGAAATTATGAAACATTTAAAGTAATGCTCAGATCAACCAGATAGTTACTACTGTAGTTTTCTGCATTCATCTTTCATTGTTCTCTTTCTTACGTCCCTCCCACTTTACATGAGACCAATTAATATCTTTCCTTTCCTAACAGCTCTCTACATAATTCACAGGAGCATTTGTCTGTGTGGCCTAGAATTAAACAGAAACTATTAAACAGTCAATTCCTATCTCTTCTGCAGAATTAATGTCATGTTAACTCCTACCATGCCTTGCTGGTCTGTGTTATGTAAATGAGGTATCTTAAAGAATTTGTAAGGTATTTCTCTCACACTCTTAGCACAGTCTCAGGATTTAATCCAGGATGCAGTAAGCCTGTTTTAATTACAATACAGGAACTCCTCTTTAATCACTAATTTTAGCCTTAGTAATCTAAATAGAAGCCATATGGAAAATACAACACTCTCCATATTATACCAACTAAGTTGAAATTTTGTTATTTTTGATACATGCACCACATTTTATGATTTTCTTTTAGAAGTGTGCGTGAAAGAGACCTGAGGAAAAGTTGGCTGTGAGAAGGAGGAGGAGAGGATCAAACTGTTTGATGCTTATGATCGTATTTTGGAATAGTTTCATACATCATCTTGTCAATTTTGCTAGAACAATGTCCTCTTATTCTTGGAGGCCTCAGCACATGAGTACTCACCTCTATAAGTAACTGTGTTCAGGGTCCCATTATGTTCCATATGATGATTAATAGCTTCCAATGCATTTTTACAAAAGCAGTCCAATGCATTGGGAATACTTTGATCATCATCAGGACATGGCTCATTTCCTGTGGTCACACTAACGACATGACTCCAGCTACCACGCAAAATTGCAGTGCTGGATCAGTGTAGATATCATCAGATCCCCATTCATCTCTTGGACTTCATTTTCTTTCTAAAACACAGAGGTGACATCAGAAATTAGCCTTTTGACATTGTTTTATCAGACAGAATCAACCTGTTAAGGGGCCAGATGTGTTGCTCCTCCTTAAATGGCCAGCAAGCTGTGACCACACAGATGTACACTCCAACTGCAGCCACACTCAGAAACAAGATGCTTCAGCACCTCAGCAGGGAAAAGATGTGACAATGTTGAATTCTATTTTGGTCTGACCAGATTTTAAATGACCAGGAGATGCCAGGAGCTATGTGTCACAGTGCTTATACATTATCTATCTCTAACCCTAATATGCCCTATTTATATATCTGTGCTCTAACCTTCTAGCCCATCTCTTTTCCATCCCACTGCACTAGGCTTTATACAACTCCCTTCTGAGAAAATATATGAATTTCTGCTCTCTCTCAGGTAATCGAATTAATAAATCAGCTCTGTGCAGAAGACCATGATTTCTTCTTCATGGGCTACACTCCAGCTTTAGAACTTCCTCTGAAAAAGTCTAAAGCATCTTCTACTACCCTTCCCAAGACACAGCCAACACCTCTGTGGACCATGGTGACCATGCAGCATGGTATAGGGCAGGCAGGAATGAGCAGTGGAAGAAAGAAGATTCCTTCCAACTCAGTCACTTCTAAGTGATGTTGTGTGTATGAAGAAAGGTTATCAGGACATTTACCACCCTGCTGCTTTATCAGAAGAAAATCTGAAGTCCTTGTGCACAAGTGGTCTTTATCAAACAAGAAGGCAGGATGTAACTGTCCAAATAATCTGCTGATATGGAGGATATCAACCTCCATCTGACAACTAACTTGGAGAAATATACAGCTCTCACACTATAGAATCACAGAATCAATTAGGTTGGAAAAGAATTTTGAGATTATTGAGTTGAACCCTTGACCGACCACCTCCATGTAAACAAGACTGTGGCACTAAGTATTGTGTCTGCAGTTTTCTTAAACACCTCCAGGAAAAGTGACTCCACTGCCTTCTTGGGCAGTCCATTCCAAAGTTTAACCACCTTTCTGTGAAGAAATTCCTCCTAACATCCAACCTGGACCTCCCCTGGAGCAGTTTGAGGGTATTTCCTCTCATCCTGTCAGTTGCCATCTGGGAGAAGAGAGAGACCAAGCTCCAACTGGGTACAATCATTCTCAGGCAGCTGCAGAGAATGAGAAGGTCACCTCTGAGACTTCTTCAGGTTAAACATCTCCCGCTGCCTTGGCTGCTCCTCTTATGAATTACCCTCTAAACCCTTCATCAGCTTTGTTGCCCTTCTCTGGACTCCCTCCAGCGCCTCAATGTTCTTCCTCAACAGAGTGGTCCAGAACTGGGCCTAATTTGTTATCAAAGACTTATTGGTGACAAAATCAAAAAATATCATCATTATTCCACAGATAGTGAATCAAGACAGGAAAATAACGAAACTTGATAGAGACCAAAGAGGACATTACTGTCAGAGTGCAGATAAGAAGAATTCTCTTTTTTTTTCTATGCATATTTTATTCCAAGCTTTTGTGTGCTCACTATGCACTCCCTCAAATCACTGAGCTGCAGGCAGCCAGATTGCAGGAAAGCAACCATGCATTCAAGCCTATGGAGATAAGTTAGTGCCTCTCAAAAGCCATACTTTGCTGCATAGAGCACAGAGAGCCAACAGCAGGCATGGCGTCTTTTACTCTGGTAATAAATGAGCAGAACAAGCCATGTAAAAGTTATCTGTTAGCACTGGCAATTGTTAGAGACCATGTACAGTCTGGTCTGTAAGGTCTGTACAGACCATTACAGTCTGTAATACATGTAAAATTATTGACATCATATGTGTTTATATTTAGGTTAAACAATGATATTGTTTTTATAAGAGAAAAGTGTTTCTGGAAACAATAGTCCAAATTGCTTTTCCTTGCTAAGAACAATGATGCAATGCTACCAGTACCAACAATTATTATTGCAGAATCAGCTAACTGAAAACACAAGGTCTTGAACAACTTGTATCTTACAAAGCACTCCAAGGCGTGCCGATGCTGTTTCGCTTTGTTTGCTAGTCAAGATGGTAAAAGCAGTTTGTATTTTGCATCTGCTCATTATTGCAGCTTTCCCTGTGTATGTTTCCTCCTGTTTTCATTTCTCTTTCATAACGGCAAGTATACAAAACCCCAGTTCTTTTGAATTTTTCACTATCAGAACTAATTGATGAAATCGGAGTCAGATGAACAGAGGAAGGCTAATCCTTCTGGGATGTACAGGGGGTCCAAAAAAAAAGAGAAGGGAATGAGGTGGAAAATACACCCCTCTTAACAGAAATAAGAAAGACTTCCCAAAAATTTGGAGATTACTCAATCATGATCACTACAGCAATCATATTCTAAACATCATCTTGGACCATCCCATTAAAAAATATTAAATATACAACTGTAGCACAGTTTGCAACAGATCCACATATTTGAGATGGCTTTTGATAGCTAACATGATGATGATAACAATCAATTTATATATGCTGAAAATGAGATACCAAATAGAGGTAGACAAAGGAGCCTTGCCATTTGCTACTTAGGTGCAGTTGAAAACAAATTCTTCAACTTTTCACCATATCTGACAGGTTAGAAATTCACCAGATGTGGACAAGATGCAGCATACTGAGAGCATAAATTGATTTTATATTTAGATTTAAAATGTATCTCACTGTCATGGAAATGTTAACCCCTCAACAGAAAAATCCACTGGATTTTGCAAATGCAAATTTTAAGCTCCCATGCTTGGCACAATAATGAAATATACAGCATTCCTTGCTGTCCTTACCTTTGAACTGCAGGTAACTATACAGCAGTGTTACAGGACAAAGATACACTTGTGAAATATTCACAAGCTGATGTCTTTGCAGCCCCATGGGACCTGTGAAGAGCTCTTTTTCCCCCCACATCTCTCTCTCAGACTTTAAATAATGAGGAGCAGAAAAGGTATGAGACAACATGTCTGTGTGTCTCCTTTGAAATCTTTTCTTACATTACCTTGTTATCTGTGCTCAAGAGCAGCAGGCATTCCAGCAGTTCAGAGTGTATCCACAGCAAAAACACCCAGGAAAATAGAGTGCCAGTAGACAGAGCTTTCAGTTCCAGGTCCAGTCAGCAAAACACAAAACAGGTACACAGAGGGAGTAGTGGCACAGCTGAGTGGGGGGATGTGTGTGTGAAGGAGTGGGAAGGCAGCATTTTGCCAAGCTGCAGTTAGTTAAGAAAATATATATTTATTATCCATCCTGAATAAAGCAACTCTCTTTACTAATCTGAGCTCACAAAATGCCTTTGTACAGAAAGTTATCCAACTTTCTTAGTATTACTCTCTGGATCAAATCCTGTCCACCCCAGAAAGATAAGAGGGCTGGTCACTGCACTGGTCACAAGGATTTGGATAATACTTTTCACTTTATCCCTCACTGATAACTGCTGAGAAGCACTGATACAGGTAGGGATCTGGAGGTTTTACTATGGTTCTGTACTGTGCATCAGGAAAGACCACTTTGAACCTGGTATGAGGTATGAGCTGAGTATGAGGGATTTCACTTTTTTCCACACATCTGATTCAGTCTTGACTATGTACAAGACTAAAGTCAATTTTTATCAAATTAATCCACCCTGGCATTCATGAATGCAAGTATAGTCCTTTTCCAGTAGGGACATCACTTTTTTAATTTCAAGTTCTCTAAGACTTCTAACTAATTTTTTATCCCCTCTGCATTTCAAAGACGCTTATATAACAGGTACTTTCCCACATTGGCCTTAAAAGCCCTTATTCTCTTTCTTTCTTTATTTCAACAGACTAGTAGTCGTTGCAACACAGGTGATGGTAAATCAAATCAAGTTGAAATGTGGGCCTGACTCATTTTCAGACGATATGTGATTTGTTTGCATTACATTATCTTGGAAACCCATAAGCAATGTGCGCTAACTACATGCCCGCACATGGCGAGAAGATAAATGCTCTTAGTCAGTAATATAAAGTCTAAATAAAATTACAATCAGGTTTGGATATTAGGATAGCTTTGCAACACCCTTGAGGCATTGCTCTTATCATTAGCATTATTTGCATTAGAGTAGTGTCCAGAGATCCTGCCTGTGATCAGTTTCAAATTGTGCTAGGCTCTGGAAAACGTGGGAAGAGACAAAAGTTTTGAATGCTAAATAGATAATTACAGGCAAAGAGTGGGAGAATTAAAGGATTGTTATCATAACTATGTAGAACTCTGAGGTGTGGAGATTAAATTTTTGTTATAGTCTAAGCACAGGCACAGAGCAATGTTGGACTCCAAGTTCACCTTGCATTCAAAGAGTTTTGGATGCACAAGCTCATGCTTAGGTTCCCACTGGCTTTGTGGGAGTGTTGATAGCAGTTGGAAAGATAGCTTGAGCTTGCCTTTCCCCATCTACATTGCTACCTGCAGCATGGGCAGCTGGGAGTAAGGTTGGCTTGGCTTTCTTGGCCTGAGTCAACCTCCACATATGCTGTCGTGCTGTCCTGTGACACCTTCCCAGTGCTGATCCAGCAAGTTTCCCCAAGCCCTTCCCAAACAGGATTATAGCCCTGCAGTGTAGGATGGATGGGCAGGTGAGCACAGGAATAGCAAGCTCAAACACCTGAATGACTGCCCAAACAACAATGGGGTGTTTTATGGTTCGCTTGATTGTTTGTTTGTCTATTAGGAGTTTTGTTTGTTTATGGGGTTTTATGTGGGTTTAGTTTTTCTCTCATCTCTGGGAAAACTCTATGTCTTCCTTAAGGTCACCAGAAAGTCAGACTGAAGCTAAAAACCAGACATCTAACACCAACATCCAAAAGCTCATTCACCTCTAAAGATCTACTAGAAATATAGAAGTAAACTGGTAAAAAAATGAGGACAAGTGATCTTTCAATCAGTAGCGGAGGGACTCTGTTGACCTCCAAGGAAGTTTCTTTCTGAGTAACATTTTCAAGGTCTCCTCCATGCACATTTACAAATTTTTTCCAACGATTACACAAACACCCATCACAATGCTGGGCTGATGAAAGAGGGGGTGGATGTTTATGTGCTTCTGTTTCACCCCATGTTGGCAGGGATAAGAAAATTACAAAGTGATAAGAAGAGATGCAAGTGGGAGGAGCAGACATGAGTACTTGATTATGTGCTTAATTAAGCAATGCTGGCCACATCAAATTGTAATGAAGCATGTGTCTATCTACAGCATGTTTTTGGTCCCTGGCAATACATAGGCTACCTGCCTCTGAATGGACAGTGAGGAAGATATTTTCAAATGCAGAAATGTTGACTATCCAGGAGAGCTGGGTGGTTACCTATTTTTGCCTTTGAAGACTGTATATGATCAGTTAAGATCACAATCTCACCAAGTGATCCAGTCACTCACAGAAGTAATTGTGCTTAGATAAATGAGACAGCAGGCAGGAGTAAGGCTTGTAGACCTAGACCTAAAATAAAACTCCTGGCACTCCAGGAGAGCAAGTTATTTCATCCTGTTAAAGTGCTTTATCAAGAATGTAAACATTTTTTTTTTTCTTAAACATGGTAGAAACTTTAGTTATTATTTTTCAAAACTAACATTACTGTTTTTCTATAACTTCTATTGTTCCATAATTCTAGGGGCTCATGTCTAAGCCCATGTGTAATGTGTTTATTAGATGTAATATTTTATCTCTTGGATTCAGTGTCTGACACTATAGTTTTGTTCTTATTTCAACAAAAGTGTTTTCCTCTTTCTCACTTCGTCAGAATCTAATGATTTTCTTTATTACAGTAGAAAGTTAGAAAGATTCCTCCATAAAAGACAAAAAATGGATCGTATGTGTCTTCAATTTAATTCAATTTGCATCAAAAAAATACAGACAAAAGTAACTTTATAATACTAGAAATTACCAGAATTGAGATTTTTGGGTTTTTTTTTATAGTTGTTTGGTGTTTGTTTTTAATATATGGGCATGAAGTCTCAGTAAATCTATAGCTCATTGGCTTCATTACCTGTAGCCATGTGGACATAGAAGGAAATAGTACTAAATGCTCTTGTGATTTCTGGTTTTCTTTGGGAATTCACTATCTGTGTGTTTTAATCAAGTGGAAATACATAGAAACTATTCCAACTTTCAGCTGACAGAAGCATAGTATTAGTTGTTTTGTGAGAACTCTACCGATGAAAATTCCACATGGGTTTTCCTGAGCTTTGTAAATTTATTAAAAAATAATATAGTCTATACAAAATTAGACCATGAAAGTTAAAAGATATAGTAAAGTAATTTATTTGGTCTGTGAAATCATCTAGGAAATAAAAGCATTTTCATATAATTTTAACTATTGGATAATATTTAAAACACTGAAGCACCTGAAATCTTGGTATTCGGACCCAGAAAAGGTTCCCACTAGAAACATGTTCCTTGCATACCATCCTCTGGAGCAAAAAGGCTCCTTTACCTTTATCATATCTGTGTAGCTTTTTACTGAATGGTCAGTCCAGCATCACTGTTAAATATAGAGGCTGGAAAACCCTAATCTTCTTTCATATTCATTTTCCATACCTTGTCAGCATCTGCATAACTTACTAGTGAAGCTGCTTTACATGCAATCCACCCACAGGTTGCAACTTATAGGTCAGGAATGGGAATTCACTTTGAAATCACTGGGCAGCTGAGCCCACATACATTACTGAGGTGACAGGTATAGCACACATTGATGAACCTTCTGTCAGTCACAGAGAGGTCACCCTATTATCAGTTGCCAACATGTCTTTCTCCCATCTTAAAAAAAAAAAAAAAAAAAAAAAAAAAGAAAATAAAAAAAAATTTANAAATTAAAAAAAGTCTAGGCTTTTTTTCTTCTTATGGAAAATGGAAACAGAGTTGATGCTGTTCACTGGTGTCAAGTAGCTGAAGATTTAGGGCCCCAGAGCTCAGGAGGTCTCCTTTAACTGTGCTGGCTGCACTCTACAACAACATAAATTGTTGCCTGAACTGAGCCCCTCATAAGCTATTCCAGGAGCAACGATGACAGCCATATTAACCTGAACTCTACTGGAAACAAGTATCTCCAGCCCAGTGTCAGGAAAGCCAAAATAAGAGCATGGCTTTCTCCTGTTTCACACCTACATTTTTTATTTTATTTTTTTCCCCATTATAAACCCTGAAAAATAGGTCTAGTTAAAAATTATCACATTAAAGGACTGAAAGATTTTTATTTTGCTAAAGAGGTGCCTGAGTCTCATGTGCAAGAAAGAGTAAGTTGTAACATGAATAAAAATAAATATCTGGTTTTGCTAAAGGTTCACCTACAATTCTGTAACTTTAGCATGATTATTAACAGATCAGAATACCAAATCTAAGATCAGTGCTCATATCTCATTATGCTGTCTTTGTCTACTGTGTTAAAGAAATGCCAGAGCTCATCAGATAACAACAGAATATTAATACTGCAGAGGTTAAAGAATCATGCTCTCTGTAGTTATCTCAGAATGTTGGGGCTAGTTGCTGTAAAACCTTGTTTCAAAGTCCTTAGATATTAATAAAATCAGTGTTCTCCAGTCTTTCGGTGGGATCTCAGAAGAATTTTCCTATATTCTTCCATTTTCCCAACCTACTGAGGTGCTTGAATGTTCTATATATTTGCCCTGCATAGACAAAGACTCGTTGTTCTAAACAAGGTAGTTAGGATGACTTTTTTTGGTGTCAAAATGAAGCCCTTCTCCCCCTAAAAAAACAAAAAAGAAAACAAACAAAAAAAAAAACCAAAACCACCAAAAAAAAAAAAAAAAAAACCAAAAACCCCCCCCCCAAAAAAAAAAAAAAAAAAACCAAAAACCCCCCCCCCAAAAAAAAAAAAAAAAAAACAAAACCCCTGCCCTCAGAATAAAACAAAAAATCATCCTTAGCATAAAGCAGTGTTAATACACATGAAATAAATTGATATTTCTAAGGCTAAATTTTTCAAGTGGAGCCTATACTTGAGAGCATTTGAGTGCTCTCTTGAGTTATCTCATTGTATCAGCATTCTCAGGACAGCACCTTGAATATGTTTCTATCATACAAAGTCGATATATAAGGAGACAGGATTTAATTAAAATAACTCTGAGAAATCTTTAAAAAATCCTGTAGTTTTTATCAGATTTTTTTTTTTTTTTTCATGAAAGAATCATTAAAGTGTATAAGGAACCTTTAGGAGAGATTCTGGTAATAAAATGCAGCTATAGTCTGTTATAAATATGATTTCAGTCTATAATAAATGCTTATTTTATTTTTGTATGTGAAGTTTTTAAAGGTAGAAGGATTTTTTTCATTAAAAACATTATTCTTTCACTTTGCATATTGGATTTTAGAATTTCATTGATACCATGGATTTGATGAAGACAAGCCATAAGTTTATGCAAAGTCTTTAGCTGCAGAAGACCCTGACCTTACAGAGGATCAACTCTTCCAGAGTGTTATTACCAAATTAATACCGTTGCTTAAATAATCTGGTGCATATGAATGCAAACTATGGAGATCTGCCTGAGGTTGTTAGCCTTCTCTTCTTCCATACATATGTAGTTGTCTTACTTGTCCCGGTATTCCAATACGGCAGAGGTTGAATCCAAAGTTTCCATATATAAAAGTCTGAGACCCAGGCTCTTCCCCCTTAACTTGAGGTACTGAGAAGTATCTACATTAATAATGAAAACACTGAATGGAAACAAGGCTATTCATGCCTTTGTACAGATATAGTTTGTATTATTATTATTATTATTATTTTATTTATAATGGGAGCGATTTAGAAATTCTAAGTGAATTAAACTGTCTTTTTATGGGCTGGTGGCACTGGGTTTGAATATCATCATACTTTTACTTCTGCAAGGTTCTTTTGCTATGTTACTATTTTGTAGGAACATCAGTGTACAGAGACAAGGAATCATTTCTGATGCTCATTCAGGGACATCTATACAAGTATTGGACACCAATACAATGGAAAACAATACAATTATTCATCAAGTACCATGTTGTCTTGAAAGTTGTATTTTAGCTTCATATAGTGGGGAGTCCTGGTAGCCAAGTTACTCTGGGTTTTACTGCCAAGAATGAATGGTTGAGGGAATGAAATATTCACCCCGATAGGCTAGAGGAAGTAACAATAAAGAGGTTGTCCACATGCCCATTTCAGTGGTCCTTCCCTGTGTCTTAGAGTTTTCCTTTCCTGTAGGAAGGTGACTGCAGCACCCTTGTCA
>VWZN01013589.1:85191-138838 GCA_013396955.1 Regulus satrapa | reverse complement strand
TTTTCCCAAAGATGCTTGAGTGACTTATTTGACTGGAAAAGAGTGTTGTTCTTCATTCAGTGGTTTATTTTCAAGTACCAATTTAGAGGCCCATAGAAAAATAATTAAAATTGCATTTAATTTATACATAGAATCATATAACAGGTGTTATTCCCAAAAACCCATAATAATACATTTACATTTCTTTATTTCTGATAGATTATATATACCAGATTTAAAATTTGCTTTATATACAGTCTAGTTTTGTGCTAGTTTTTTGTTTTTGTTTTTGTTTTTGTTTTGGGGTTTTTTTTGTTTTTTTTACTTTTATAGTGTGTTTTGTTTTGTTCTTTTTACTTTTATAGTGAATAATGCAATGGAATAACAAGATTTCTGTTTCAGATCATATAATTAAAATATCCTGGTCATAGCTACTTAATAATTTGCTGAAAATGACCTGGTTAGAAAGCTGAAATTCTGAGAAAAGAGAAATAAGCCAAACTGATGGCCTCCTATCCAATAAAAAATATTCACAATTTTGCATGTACAATTACCTAAGTAGGTGATATTAAAGAACCTTGCAGAAAGAGAGGGCTGCATTCAACACAAGATTAAATAACCAAAACCTTACAGTAAATCTATTTAACAGCCTGAACAGCCACAAAAGAGCTATAGGGTGAAAAAGGATTAGAGGATTTCCCACTAAATGCAACAGAAGAGGATGTAACACACCCACCAGAAGTGCCAGGAGACACGGCCCCAAAGCAAAGCATGGGAAGATTCTGACACATACAGACACTTCCAGATTATGGAATCCAAGTTGGAATATCTTCCTTGAATTTTGAATAATTTGTTAAGCTCAGGTTTCTTCTAAGGAAAACAAACACACTGTCTTAGACCTCCAATCAAGGAATTATTGATAGTCCAGTGACCATGCTTTTAACATTTAGAATCCAAGTTCTATACAGCTAAAATGACATGCAGAAACCCCCTGTGTTCAGGTCTTTCTATTCCTATTTCCTATTTTCCTTTCTATTTCCTGTTTCCACAGACCCTCTGAGATCCAAAGCCGATGGCTTCAGTTTGGGGGAGAGGGTGCAGCCATCCTTTCACCTGGGCAGCTCAGAAAGGGACATTGTAAAGGGAGGCAGGAGAACAGCTTATGAGCCTGTATGCTGCTAGTCATTGCCTCTCAATAGCTGAGGATCAGCTAAAGGCTTAGTCAAATTTCCCCATAAACACCCTGAATTCTCCAGGTGGCAATTTCAGCACTGGCACACTGAGATTGCAAAATTTCAGGAGGCCTGAGGGAGCAACCATCACATCCTGCCTCACAGAGAGTTTTGGAGTAATCCATGACTGTGGAGGGAGTGGCAGCTGTTTGAGAGACCATAACTCTTAACCTGGGGGCAGGGAGCAACAACAGCCAGTGGCTGTGCCAGGGGCTAGGAGCCAAGAGAAAAGAACAGCAGCATAGCCAGGAAGGCAGGGGCTCTCTCCTGTTCCCCCCAGGCTGCAGGCAGAGGGCAGAGGAGTGGGTGCAGACCCCATGTGAGGCTCTTCAAGGCCTCAGACCCAAAGTGCCCTAGGGTACCCTAGGGTGTGTCACCAGAGGAAAGTCAAAATCTCAGGAATAATTCTGGGTATATTAAAAGTGAGAGAACAATCCATAGTGTTTTCCACTTGGCATCAGAAACACAGGGGGGACATTTGCAACCTCTCATAAGGAAAAGCATATTGAAGGTAATAGAAGCTGTACAGAGGGCAAACAAGTGAGCAGTGGTTGAGGTTTGGAGTACAGCCCCATCACTGCTAGCCTTGTGAGCCTGGTGGAAGTATGTTCCTGACTGTCTTTGTCAAGCAGCAGCACTTGCTGCTGTGCAGTTTCTGGGGAGCCAGGCACTGAGGGCACTGGCACCACAGGCAGGGGGACCTGGACATGGTGCAGCTTCCAGGGGAAGCAGGACAGCCCCTCGCCACAGTTCTCCCAGCTCCTGCAGCTCTACTCCCTGATCCCTAATCCAGGGCAGCACAGCTGCACCATGTCAGAGCTTGTGTGAGCATGGAAACCTGAAGGAGAGATGGATAGGAGGAAGGAGTCCGGAGCACTGGACACCCTGGGTGACTGATTAAAGAACTCACATTATGAATATTTGTTCTAATTTTCTTGACCTACTTCACATCAAGTAGCACCAGCTGTGCATCTCCCACATCGGTTATTTCTTTAATTACTATTGTCTATTTTTCTTCTTTTCTTCCACACCCTTGTTTAGATGGAAAGGGCAGATACCTGGAGATACACACAGGTTTTTTTTGTTCTGTCAAAATCCTATTATTTTACCTGCAACAAGAAGCTATTATTAATCTTATTTAAACTTAGATAGACTTTTTCTTGTTCCAAGCATGCATTTTACATCCATGAAGATGCAGAAGGCTTAAGTATTTATCCAAATTCATTCTGACCTTGAAATTTTCCAGATTACTAGATTACAACCAAGAAGAAAGTGCTCAAGTGATTATACTTAGAATATATGCTCTTTGGAAGAATGCTAATCATCTAAGATCTTTGAGATGGAATTGAACAAACTGGAAAACATTCTAAATAAATTAATACCAGCAAGTAATCACTTGTGTGAGTAGGAACACTACAATGTGTATTCCCTGTCAAGATTGTATGAACTGTCAATAGCTGCATTTTTCTTCCATAAATATAGATTAAACTGTTTAGGAAATATTTTTAGAGGATGTAAAGGGTCACCATCCACTGATACTGATAAAAGATCCGTGTGTCTCTGGTAGTGGATGATGTGAGGAATCAATTATTTAAGTGGAAACTGAAAAGTTGGTAATTTTCAGGATTAAGTTTAAGCCAAGTAAAATACAATGAAATATAATAAAATAGAAAAGTATGTAAGTATAAACTAGAACAAAATATAAAGTAATATGCAGTTATTAAAATTAATATAAAATTATGTACCTTAAATAGATTTTTGTTTGTATGGAATTAAACAAAGAATGGATTCTGGATATTTTTTGAAACTTATTATGGAATTTATTTTTCAGGAGCCACATTACATTAAACTGTGTTACATAGGAAATATTTTTATATTCAATTCATAAATACAGTCTGCCCATTTTGAAAGTTGTGTGACAATATGTAAATTGTAATCTTATACATTTAATTGTTTAAACCATAATCTTTAAACTAAATCTCAAACACTAAATCTATCAATGCAGTGAATGTTTGAAATGTTTGTGAGACAATATGAAATAAACAATTTGCAGTTGTGGAAAAAACCCCAAAATTGTACCCACTCACTCACCTCACAGGTTTAATACTAACATCTAGTCTGGAGGAGATTTAAATGCAGTTGTCACCCATGCATCATCCCTGTGCCAAAATCATTCCACAGAAACACAGGCTCTGTTTCAGAATAAAATTAAGCATTCAAAAAATTCTGGTTTTAACCTTCAGAAATAAAGTGATCAGTGAAGTCTAAAAAACACAGGCCTTCTTTCAGAATCAGATTAAGCATTCCAAAACTCTGGCCTCGACCTTCAGAAATAATCTGATCTGTTGAGTCTGTGAGACACAGACTCTGCTGTAAATATGTAGCGAGGTTGAAGAAGCAGGCAGGAGAAAAAAAGAGCTGTTTTAAAGGAAGAGACTATTCCTTGTCATATATTTGTACTACTCTTAACTTTCTCAATCCATCCTTGATGTTGAATACTGGGCCTTTTTCTGTTAAATAGTTTAGCGTCTTAAAATATATATTAGTGACATAATTCATGTAATATTTCAAATTCTCTTAAATTCATTAATTTCTTACATAAAAATATAAAATCAGTACTATTTCAAATCTACATATCTCTAAATTTGGACTTCAAGTTGTAAATATTAACTTCAACTCAAATGTTGTAGCAATAAAATTTTATCTTTAATTAATAAATACATCAACACAACTGTGACATCTATAAAACATTTGTAAATGTGAGAAAGCAATCTGCTGATTTTCCATAACCTATTTTTTTCTTCAAAAAATAAAATTAGATTAATATTCATATTTATAGAATAATACCTTTAAAAATATTACTTAGTAGAATGTCTCAAGCCACCCCAGTATTCCAACTGTTGCATGGCTGACATTTTAAGATAGACGAGCCGATAAAAATAACATGGCTCACATCAAGTAGAAAAAACTAAAGAAACAGACTGCTTTTGTGAGCTAGAAGTGGCTGTCCAAGATCTCAAATGTACAAAGTTAAATGAAATTTCACTTGGCTTTATACTTGGAAGTTCCAGGAGAGGGCTCCAAATTGGACTGCTGAGAAAAACAAAACATTCTGCCAGGGTTTATTGTCATTTCCATATTCAGTGTGAGAGTATGAATGCACATTTCAAAGTAACTTTTTGATTTCAGTACTATTTTATTTAGTGTTGTTGTTTACAATCATTGATACACTCTGTAAATACATAACTTGCTGCTACTTCTATGGTTTTCATCTGCTTGGACACCAGTACTTGATTAGCCAGTTGAGTTAGACATCAACATGTTTCATAATAATGTATTTAGGAAATGTTTATTTATTTCATAAAACATTTCCTATGTTTCTCTTTTTCCAATTTTGTTTATTTGGGAGCATTTTTTCAGTAACAAAATGGAATATAGGTGCTTGCCTTACAAAAGAAAGGAGTTCAGTGAAGGAAATGCATTTAAGTTATCTATTAGAATGTAATTTCTAGCTTTTAAAGGCCTAAGAACGCCTAATGGCTGAAGGTGAATGGTGCATTCCATTATAACTGTGGTTGTGAGCCCATTATTTCATCATAATTTGAGAGCACAGATGTCAGGTCTAATCCGTACTATGAGTCAATAGGTTTTAGGGTTTCAGCCACCTGGAAAACAACTGCCATGCTATACCCGAAGTGATGACTAGAGAATTCACCTGTGACCCAGAAACCTGAGTGATATGATCAACAGGAGAAACCAGCTTTTTGGGGGCATGTCTCTAAAGACAATTACACCCCAGCTTCCAAAATTTGCCACAGCAAGAAGAGAAAGCAACCACGGGTAAGTTGCCTAGTACATGCCAGTGACAGCAGCGTGGGAAGTTCTGTTCTCATACACACTGAGGAATGGTCTGACCATGTTGTTGTATCATGTCACTGTGGGAGGACAGAGTTCAGTTTTTTGCATATTAGTATGGGGATTAAATAAAAAATTGGTATAAAAAAAAATTTAAATTTCTCTTAATTGTATTCAAACATAGCTTTCATTGTAGATTTAAAATAAAAAGGAATGTAACAGTGGATGTAGGAAAGTTTATTTAGCTGTGGCCAAGTAACTGAAGAGGGAACTGCATATTGTGTTCTCATGGAATCACGGGATCAAAGACTGGTTAAAAGTAGAAGGAACCTTAAAGATCATCTTGGTGTGCTCACATATCCTTGGTGTGAGCAAGGACATGTTTCACTAGACCAGGTTCCTCAGAGCTCCATTCAATATGACCTTAAACACTTCCAAGGATTTGTCATCCACAGCATCTCTGGACAGCCTGTGCCAGGCCCTCATCACTCTCATAATAAAAATTTTCCCTAATATTAGATCTAAACTAATTTTCTTTTAAAAAATTACTGTTTCAGTAAGCCATTCTCCTTTTTCCTATCACTATACACATCTGTAAAAAGTCCATTTCCCTCTTGTGAGCTTCCTTCAGGTAACGAAGGCTTCAACTAGGTCACCCAGAAGCCTTCTCTTCTCCAGGCTGAACAATCCCAGTTCTCTCAGTCTTTCCCCATGGCAGAGGAGCTCCATCCCTCTGATGCCCTTGGTGTCCCCCTCTGCCCTCTCTCCAGCAGCTCCCTGTCCCTCCTGTGCTGGGAGCCCAGGGCTGGAGGCAGCTCTGCAGGTGGGGTCTCAGCAGAGCGGGGCACAGGGGCAGAATCCCCTCCCTGCCCTGCTGCCCACGGGGCTCTGGATGTAGTCAATACTTTTATTAGGATACAAAGGATCAAAATTTTTATTTCTCAGTTTTTAAAGCAATCTATACAGTGGCTAGAAGTTCCCATATTATTCTGCATCATCAAGTACTGCCACTTATCTTTGAAGCATCAGGATCTGCTGTACACAGTGATAATCTGTTTTGTAGTAATTCTTCTATAACTATGTTTCCTAATTGGTGTTGACAACAAAATCAGTCATATATTTTTCTGTCCTATTACCTTAATGCTGAAAGTTCAGAGTTATTAGTTGTTAATTTGGGGTTTGGGTTTGAGTTGTTTTCTTGGGGTTTTTGGGGGGGGTTTTGGGGGGTTTTTTTGCAAGAGATATGAATTATATTTCAACTGGCTATAGGAATACCACTTTATAAGGTATTATTTCTGGAATTTGAAATCAGTAGCATGACTGAAACCTCTTGCACAACAGAATACCTTCAAAATTGTTATACTCATCTTGTTCAAATGAAATTAGTAGGACCTCACCCTTTTGGGAGAGCACAGAGGAACCCTTTCACAAGAAACACAAAGGAATTCCTTGACCAGAAAGAATGCTTTTCTTCCAAACTATGTCTGTCTAGCATTATTAGCAATTTTAAAAAAAATATTTAATCTGGAGGGCTAAATGTGTCTCTGTGACAGGATTCGTGCTGCAGGAAAAGCAGACATTCACTGCTGCTGATACATCTTGAAGTGAATAATTTTATTTGCTACTGCAAACAGAGAGAAGAAGCTGTGAGACTCTGAGTTACCTCTGCTGCAGTTTATTTTACAGTCATTTATACATATTAAACTAGCCCATTTGTTTGCTCAGTGTTGGTCCATTACCATAAATAATCTGTTCCACAGTCTGTTTGGGCTCTGCACAAGTATTTTAAATGCTGTATTTGTGCTGGTTAACAGGTACAGAATAGCAGAGACAAGTTCTTTAGCTGTCATTGCATGGTGCTCTAAGAGCTTGAACCAGTGATATATCAGCCAGGGTCTCACTGGGCAAGTCCATGACGCCTCTTTCCTTTTAGCCTCTCCTATTGCTCATTCTTTGTTCCAGAGCTTGGCAGATTCCTTATATCTGAAAATTCAGTAAACCAACTTTTCTTTAATAGCTGATAAAAGTGTAAGTACAGGAAAAGAAGAGTTAATCAGCACACTGTCCATGGCTACTTCGAAGCAAAGTCCTCATAGGGCAGGCTGGCTGCAGTTTTTGCTGCCAAGAAGGAAGCTGAGATGTCAGGCATGGCAACTATTTAAGGAGCACCAAATTCTCTCATCAGCATCAGATATGGCAACACGACCCCACCTGCCTACTGGCCTGACCCTTCAAGGCTTTTCATCTTGGCTCTGCCAGTTCTCTGGTGCTGTCCTCTTCTAATTTTTGTGTCAGAAGAGTTTTGAGCTCAATCTTGTTAACACTTGCTAATACTTACACAAATATTGATTTTGTTCCTTTTGTTGGATTCTATTTTTAAGTGTGTACAAGCAACAAAGTCAGTAAAATATTATGTTTCTACCTGAATATAAATTACTTCTTTTCACCAATACTAAAATATAGTCATTACACATTTCTATGAAGTCTTCAACAGTGTTTTCTAAATGCTATTTTTGCCTGTCTTCAGATTTCCCAAATTAGGAATAGTGCTGCATTTAACTTAACTTCTTCCTTCATACCAGTATTGGGTCAGATAAATATTTTAGCCACAAGGAAGTAATTTTCTCCTATTTCAACATTCCATGTCTTCTGTCAGAAATTTCTTCAGCTTTCACTTGGCTTGAAAGTGGAGGTGAGACTGAATAATATTGTTCCAAATTAGTCAGTGCAATTTCACAAGAGTTCTTTGGGCAACTGCCAGAAGTGGAGAATGTAAATACAAAGAGATCAATGCCACTGCTTGAAACATTGTTTTAGAACTATGTTATGATGATGAAAAAATTTTTTAAATCCTGAAGATTCAAAGGCATTAAACCATAGTAAAGTAAATCAATGGATATATCAATGTCCCTATCTTAATTTATATAATTTGACTCTCTGGCCAATGGCATCTTCAAGACAGATAATAAGCTTGCTCAAGTTCAAAATAGGAGAAACTTAGTGTAGGTGTATAATTTACGTACTTAATGTACTATTTCAGGATGAGCTGGGATTGCTGGACTGTTGCTACATCATTTGTTAGTGATTTTAAGTTACTCATACTCTGAGTTCAAAACATACAGTGAAACTGTTTGTATTACCAAGAATTCTTCATTAGCAAAAATAAGGCTCTAAATAAACACACATGGAAGTCTGAACTGGGAGAAGTTTCTGAAATAATTTCTCCTTTGGATCCTAAAGCAAATCAGTTAGAGCTCATTGTCAGATCCAGTGTGCTTTACACTTTATGTTTACTTAACAGAATTGAAAGATTATCTATAGAAATACTACTTTTGGGGAAAATTCCTGTTCAGTTTGACAGTTCCCAGGACAGACATTATAATAAGACCAGCAATAGTTTTCTCCTCACTACCCAGGAACACAATTTTTAAAGCACTTTCCTGCTGCTCCATGGCAAATTAGACTTGTAGAGAGTTTTGTTCAGATGTTCAATATAAAACATTCAGCAAAACAAATACTTTATAGGTATTATTGCCATTATTTCATTTGATATTTTGCATCCATTATTGTCTTTGTTTCAACTGACAGGTGTTACTTTGCTACTAACACATATTTTGCAAACACATAAACATCTTGATTTCAGGTGGCTTAGTGCCAAGGGAAACCTCACTTTTTTATGCTGGCATTTGCATTGATAGAAATTAATTTTATGAGTAGAATTGTATCCATTCACAAACAGAATATCTATACCAAATCATTTCAATAGCAAATGAGGAAAATATATGAAAATGGAAAGCATAAGTACTAGGTGTCATGAAAATTTCCCAAATTTCACAATCTAGAGTCTTCCATCCAGCTGTTACATTTTCTTACCAATTTTTTACCAAAACAAGATAGTAATGTTTTAATTAAGCAATAATTCAGTGAGGAGCCTTTACTGCCATCATAAATTTCTTCTGGTTTCTGGTAAGATTAGAAAAGAAGTAGTTAAAGTCACTGGAGGACAATTTTTGGATAAAAGGAAACTGTAAATTATGTATTGCTGAATTGCTTGCATTTAAAACAGTATTTCTGACCAGAACTAAGCAACCATATTCTTTCCCTTAATTTTGTTCCTCCAACATCACCCTCTTGAATATCTATCTGCATTGCACAGATAAAAACAAAATTTCTATATTTTCTATGAAATCCTCTCTGCTCCCATTCCAAGTTATGCTATTACTCACACTTTCATCCAAAACTGTGAGGAAAGGGTATTCATCTTCTATCCTTATCTTCTTGTGTCCATTGACTGTTGTCAAAAGGAACTGTTAACAAGAAAATTTTTTGGCCTGTCAGATTGTCATATCTTTATATGTCATATATCTTTATATGAACATCAACATTTGGTTCTTTTTTTCTTCTCTACCAAATGGAAAAAAAAAAAAATTTAGAAATAATAAATATTTTAAAAAAAATAGGTGTATACACCTTTTGTCTTAAGTAAAGTAGGGCATAAGTAAATTTTTCAATCAGTGTGTGAAGATGCTAGAACAGTGCCTATGTATTTTTCTCAGTCATCACATAACTAAGTGGTAGAATTTGGTAACAGAGTAAAAAAAGGGGCTGGAATTGTCTGCTTAAAGAGATACAGAGAATTCTGCTTGCATTTCATATTTCTAGATTTGAGATCTCAGAAGATTGCAAATATCATCCTTGAATATTGGTGAGCTAATGAAAAAGGCACCAAGTAAAACACAGTTTAAATTCTAGATGTATGTTTACAATATTCTTTCTTGGAAACAAGTATTGAATTGCTAAGAATACTAACTGTTGAAAAAAGCCTGTTGTTAACATGTATTTCATTATTTTAGAACTGAAGAGTAAAACACAGGATGTCATATATTTACATATGCATTAATGTTAATTCTCTTCTTCCTTTTATGTGAATGAACTCCTGCAAATAGAAGCAGAGGAAGATGTCCACAGATACCACTAGAATGCACCAAAACCAGGGTCATTTTGAGAAGAATAGTAAGATGAATATTTCAATACATACACCTTCGAGTATTGTAACAGAAGCTAACTTAATATTTATGACTCCAAAAGAAATAAATATTTTAATTTTTAGAGTTAAATAACATTTTTTCAAGATTTAAGATAAAATTAGAGAGAACAGTGAATCATCAAGTATAAAATGAGGCACATGTCACTGAAGAAGCCACAGCTACAACTATCTGCTGTAGTAATCCAGTTCTTAGAGGGAGTAATTCAATAACTGAAGCACTAAGAATCACTCATTCCTTTGGAATGAGGCTACATTAGAAGAGACAGACATTAATGCTAGGGATAAATCGTAAGTGATTCGTTTAGGCAATGCAAATATAATATTGGAAAGGTCTGTGTATAGCGCAGTTTGACCTTCTGCAGAGTTCAGGAACTGATTGTCTGCCTTGTAAACATCAGCATATGGTAGGGTGGTATCACAAGCAGAAAAAATACCTCTTTCTTTCCCTAGGCATCTTTCCCACCTGCCTATCTGCTTGAAATCTCCCTCTTTATTCATTCTTTACCACACTGCCATCACACGTGGCAGTGTGATGAAGTCAGGCTAGAGGTCTCTAGCTGCACATTTAGTCAAGTCTCCTGCCTGGGTGCCTTGATCTGTGTAAGGAGGTAACGTCATGCATCACACTCATTTACATCTGTCTGTTGGATATTTAGTAGTCATTGAGAGATTTTAGTGCCCTACCTAATCCCAGGAGAACATGTTTCTTTTCTGAGAGCTCTGACAAAGAATATTTGTAGGCACTTACACCTTCAGTAAAGTGTACAAGGCTCCTTCTTGTCTTTTCTCTCTTATTATAACATTAACTTGTTAAAGGACATTTGGGCAGACATTTTGGTACTCTTGGGTGATAATTTTGAACTCTGTATGATTATGTATCAGCTCTTTCCCCTCAGCATTCCCTAGTAAAGACTAGTGTTTGAAGACCTCAGTCTAGACAGGTACTGAGTGAGTTGGACCACAGGAGTAGTGGCACCCTCTTTACCGAGGAAGAATACACAGAAGTTGATTTTCATGTTTGCATATAGGTCTTCTCCCATTAAAAAATTATTTGTGAGTAGGTGCCACAGACAGGACTATATGGTGAAAAACAATGCTTATTGCCTTACTTTAGGAAAAAAAAAATTGCTGAAGTTGTCAATGTCATCAATATCTAAGTTAAAAATTAAATGATACATGCAATTATATCATCCATGCAATGATACAAGGCAGATGATACATGCAACATTCTGTAAGATGTTATTAAGAACAATTATCTCATTATATGACTGTTCATGTCTGCTGTTGTGGATTCATCACTAAAACAGAGTTAGTAACAACCAATGCCTTGGCTATTTTTGAACAGTAAAGAGTGACACGGACTTACCTTTTTCTATTTTGCACTCAGTGGGCAGGCTGGGCATGGGCAAGAGACTGGGAGGGGACACAGCCAGGATAGCTGATGCCAGCTGGCCGTAAGGATATTTAATACCTCTTTAATAATGTCTTATGGCTCAGCAATGGACACTGGAGATAGAAGAAAGAAGGGGATGCTTTTGGATTCTGGGGTGTCCATCACTTGAAGAATGGCAATGAGCATCAGTCTGCCTGTGGGAAGTGGTGAGGGATTACTATTCCCTCACACCTCTTTTATCTTTCTCTTCCCTTCACCTGTCAAAAATTGTTTGTCTTGATCTGCCAAGTTTTCTTGCTTGCCTGTTTCACCAGGAAAGAGAAGGACTGAGTGAGAGTAGCTGTGCTGGTGCCTGTCTTCCAGCTGAGGTTAAACCACCACATCAAGAAAAAATTTGTGAGGTTTTTGAGAAGTAAAAAGAACATGTCACATTACATTTCTGGAGCTGGTTTTAGCAGTTAGTCTTTCCACTTTGCTTTAGTTTCAATGCAGATTTCTTTCACATTCTAGGAAAGAAAAAAAAAAGAAAAGAAAAAAAAAGAAAAAAAAATCTCTAATAGAAATTTCCTTTGCAGGATAAAATTTATTTAAAGATATTTTAGCAACAATTAGTAAAAAAAAAAATCACAGTTTCATGTTTCTGTTAGAAGAGTTTTGGTAGAAAAACTAATTGTCAGTTCATTACTGATTTCAATGGGGATTTTTTTACTTCATAACTGCTTTTCATTCTACTAATTTTTCCTTCTCATGCTAATAATGTGGAGTCTATCGGTATGCAAATGTTTTAAAGTAGAAAATTAAAAGATAACTTAAAATAATAGCATAAATAGGAAAAGTTTTTATTAAATTGCATGTTTCTATTTTGTACTGAAATGATCAGGCATAATCCATGCCAATTTAATGTGTCTCATTGCTTTGATTTCATGATACTCACAAAACCACTGTTTTAGCATTTGATAATAATCACACTCTAGATAATCTACCAAGAATATTTGTGTCAGCCATCATTCTAATTTCTGATTGCCTGCTTTTGTCCCACAAGGTACTGTGTGGACCAGCACATTAAGGGCATCATTCATGACCATTATTTACTGTCCTTATTGAGCACAGACTATGTTTGCAAAGTTAGAATGACAAAGGGAACATGGTTGTAAAATGGGAAGTAATGATTTTTTCCTATCAAATACCAACAGATTATGGAGATTGAAGTGATTTACTCTTCCATAGGACATCTCATTGTCTGCAGATGCAGAACAAATGTGATCCATGTTTCTGCTGAGGGAGATCTTTTGTCTTACACAATATCATTGTTCTGGCATCATGCAAAACTCATTGTTTCCTGACTTACTCTCAGCAAGCTACTGCATTATTCCAGAATTTTTATTTTGTTTTGGATTTTGTTTAATACAATACCTTTCAATGTGTGTTACCTAATGCTTAATTTATAAATATATTGCATTTAGTAGATACCTTTTATTATCAAAAAACCTTTAAGAAGTTTTTAGGGTGTCCTTAGATTGTTTTTGTATATAGAGCATATTTGCTATTTTAAATCTAATTTTTCTTCTAAGCAACCTCCTCTGAATACAAATGTCACTAAAACCAGGCTCAAGCACTGGTCTTGGCACATCAGTTTTCTTCGGCAAAATTTAAATGTGTACCCCACACTTAAATTTTTCAGAGGTTATCCAATTTTGTAACCCTAACCCTGACATAGCAAATATGAGGAAATAATGAAATTGGTAACATTCTTGCTAACATTCTTGTAGCACACTGCAAACTTCCTGCACCCTTTACCCAATTAACAGTACAGTACTCCATTTTCAGTTCATAGGGAACAAATTCTGAGATTCTCAGTACCATTAGAGTGAAACCTGGAAGTGCAAAAAGATTACATTTGTGGGAGCCAAAGAGAGCTCAGAGAGTTACTCCTGCTCTTGCTCTTGGTAACAAGCAGGTTTAGTTATGAGTAGGAAAGGAAGTAAGCTTCGTAAATTTGTATGTGGAAGCTCCTCTAAATTGAGGGTTCCTTTTTCAGCACCAAAAGTACTGGGAAAAAATTGTTCATTCTCAAAGACACTGTATGTCAGATTTCTGCTAACTTTCTGAAAATATTCTGTGCTCTCTTTAGTGTTAATTATATGCAACAGAGTTAGAATCTAGAATTTCTAGTACACAGCATAACTGTGTGAGGACCATGAGATAGACTAATGTCACACACACAGGAAGAAATTTGGAGGGAAAAGGAAATGACATTTCAAACCAGCTACAAATCCTATAGTGCCAAATTTACTAGCCTGTGTGTAGGCTGAAATTGGCAGCTGCACAAATGCAGGTCACATAATGTGAGCCAATCATGTTGGTAAGATTTCTGGAACACCATGTGAGTTCATACTGGTTTGCAAAGCTGACCTCATGAGTCATGCAATATAATCAATTTTAAAAAAACAAAACAAACCAAACAGCAAATCACACAATATAATTTAAAAAAAAAAAACAACCTACCCCCCCAAACACCAAACACCAAAAAAACTAACCAAACAAACCAAAAGAAGAACACAGGTTCAACTGAAAAAAACCAGAAGATGTGAACAATAAATGGTATATTCCTTCTATACTGCAGCAGCAGGGTATTTGGGCATTTACAGGGTATTCTTGCTTCAGGGTACATATGGATCAATACGGATGAGAGATACAGAAATGTTTGAAGGTCAAGGCAGTGTGATCTACAGGGGAAGCTTGAGCAGCTGCAGGAAAAGAAAAATGAAGTGGGATAAAATTTGTAAGGGCTTTTCTTCAAAGGAAATGGAAAAACTGTTCTACCTGTCCAAGCTGAATAGCACGTTTGCTCCTGGGAAAATTTGGGTTAAACAGTGGGATAAATGGGTGAACAATGATGACCGTAAGGAACCAGAACATATTTTCTGGTACTGTTGTAGTGTTTCCTTCACTGGAGGTCCTTAAGACTAAGTTAAACAAACCTTACTTAGACATATTGAAGGTGTGATTAGTATGGTTTTGAGCACAGAGTTAAATCAAGTGATATGTTACCAAAGGTGAATACAAGGCTTTATGGTTCTGTGAAAGAATAACTCATTTGTAGTGAAAAATATTGCTTGGAATTAAAAATTGAAGGGTTCTACAAATAAATTTTCAGAACAAGTAATCTTCACATCTTCGTAATTCTTCCTATTTTTTCCTTCATACACTTGATACACTGATTAGAATTTCATTGCTATTTTCAATCCATTTAGGCACAGAATTTTCCTTTTCAGCATAGAAAAAGAAGGCAAAACTATTCGGTATGGCTGCATACTGGATCCTGAACTTGAAAAACCTACTTACAAATATATTATTTTCTTCCCCATGGTGACTGTAGTACCATAAAGCAGACACTCCAGCTATTAAATTTTCATTATTCAGTTTCCATTTACAGAGTTCAGATATTGAGAATAACATGTAAGTTTAGAGTAGAATATTCATATTGCAGGAACAAAAGGAACACTAGGTGTTCAGACCCATTTCAGTCATCTCATGCTGCTATGATGGTCTATCAGAACCTGCTTTGAAATTCCTGGAAGTAAGATGGGATAATGCAATATGTTTTGAAGTGTAGGGACATGATTGGAAAATTGCCTATTGGCATTCTCTATATTATAATGACATATAACCATCTATGTAGGAAGCATTTATGCAGTTCAGTGAAAACAAAGACCTGAAATTGTCTTCAAATTAAGTTCATATGTTCACACTGTGCTGCTTGGCTTTGCAGAGAAGGAAAACCAAGAAGACCACTCATTTTCACAATGATGGAGTGGTCCATGAAATCAGAGAAAGGCATCCTTGTGCCTTATGGAGCCTTGTGAAAGACATGTAAAAGGTGTTGATCTTGTCAGGGAAGTACAATCTGACTAGAGAAATTACAAAAATGTTGTCCCTGCCTTGCCCCTACCATGATCCCTTGGCTGAATTAATGTTTCCACTGATTTTCTTTTGAAAGTGTATTGGTTTTAAAAGACAAAGGTGTCTGCTAAGGAAGGCAAAGACTCCCTTGGAATGGAAAAATTTAAACTCCTCCCTCTTTATTATTATAATTTTGAAATAAAATGGCTCTCAGGCAACAATATGAGGATAGGAATAAAAGTTACTTACTAGTATGAAGAAAGTAAGAAAAAACCCTACAACTTAATAGGAAAATCAAAATAAAATACAGTACTACAAAAACACTGACAGAGCCAGAAATACAATCTGATACCCTGTCAGTCAGGGTGTTGGGAGTAGTCGGATTAAACGGGGGCTGCAGTCCTCCTGGAGTGCCAGACATGGACCTGTTGAAGCAGTGATCCTCTAGAAGGGTGCAGTCCTCCTCCAAAGACCCGGTGGAGGTGTAGAAGGGCTTGGTCATCATCTGGTAATCCAGGGGAAAAAGGCTACTTGTGGTGTTCTAAATCCCAGATTTTATTCAATTGGAAATGCCTGGCTCCTCCCCCTGGGTGGAGCGTTTCCCAATGGGATGATGTAATTTTATCAGTCACTCAATGGCCCATTAACAGAAGAGATCTTCCTGGACAAGGGTGGGTAATGGAGGAGATGAGAACACTGCCCCTCCTGGGCTCAGCAGATGGTGACACAATCCACAGCCCCGGTCACATCCTGCACTGCAATCCAAGACAGAAAGTTTCTGGTATTAACAAAATGTTGATAGGGCTCAGAGGGACTATGTATTATCCCCATCTCATAACATTCCCCCACAATTTTTAAAAAGAATTAGCATAATGCAGAGCTTGTTTGTTCTAATACAGCTCTGGAATAGCAGGACATTATTTTAAAGGGGCTAGGGGATGATTTAATATTGAAACTGGATTAAAGAAGGACAGAAAATATTAAAAGATAGAAATGCATAGACAAAAATGGTCACAAGTCTGCCCTCAGAAGCGCCAGGCTTTCTGTACTCCTCTTGCAACTATTCCATAGATAATTCTTCATATAATATTCTTCCATAAATTTGCCATTGAAAAATAATCTAGTCTAGGATAAGGTATCTCTGAGTCTCATAAGCTACTAGACACTCCTTAAAGGAAATACACATTATTTTACTACCTACTCTTTTGCTGGGTACCTCATTATTGCAGGAATATGACTAAAATCATAGACAATCAAAGCATAATTAGAAATTTTGACAATATGATGACACAGTGGCATACATTCTATTTTTGGGATGTCTGTAAATCACAGATAGAAGGTCAATTTCATTACATGCTAGAAATATTTCAAATAATTGGTGGCAATTATGTAGCTATGCAAATTGCAGTGGTCAAACCATGCCACAGATGAGATGGCAAATCTGACATGAAACTTTCTGAGGAATAAAAAAATTATCAGATTAATTCTGATATAGTCAAAGAGCTCTAGAAATTCTAGTTAAGAGCAAAGACAAGTAGTTCAAGTGAGTATCAAACCTATATTTCTGCAGGATTGGTGTTATCACTGTGATGCCAACACCAAACAGAGCTTTTCCATAATTTTTTTTTTTAGAGTAGAATTGTCAAAGACTAAACTTAGTTTTATAAAATTAACAATTTTATTTATATTTCCTGGTTTGATTTGATCATAATATATATTACAAACTGTTCTTTTTAGAAGATTTCTTAAAATATGGTTTTAAGGTAACATTTTTCAACTGTAGAACTGAGTTAGACTTTGAGCTATTAAACAAAATGGCATGCACATAGTTGTAGAGAAAAGCCAAGAAAAGGAGGTGCACAAAAAAATGTGGTACAAAATTATACAAGACGTAACAGAGTGTGGGTTGATTGTTTTTGCATTTTCTTTACAAGCCACAAGATGGCATCAATTAGTTTTTAATGGACAGAGATTATCAACTAAAATTTACTTTTGTAGTCAACTGGCTTAAGAAAAGCATTTCAAGGGAGAAATTGTACTTTTTTCCTAATAAAATGTAAAACTTTCAATGTACATTCTATATTTACCTATGTCATCGAAGGAAATTATTAGTTAAACAAAATATTTGGAGAGCTCTGTATGTATCTGATTCCAAAAATGTGAGCAGAGGGAACCTGATGTGGAAATTTATCAGACTTATAATGATTCAATAACATCTACTGCCCTAACAGATAAGCTACTAGATATGGCTAAACATTCATAGGAAAATGTGGAGCAGATCGACATCCTGCTCCATAGAAAATTCATCATAGTTTTCAAAAAGTGGCTTCAACTAAGGAGTTGGGATTTGGTTCTGAATTTTCTATAGCTGTGTGTTTGGACTCTGAATTTTGTATTAAAAAAAAATCTCTGGTTTATCTTCGCTGTGGTTTTCCGTTACAATTTCTTTATATGGATTTTTCTTAGGCTCTCAAAGACCAGGACCAATAGATATAGAAGGAAATTTTTGAAAGTAACATTTTTCAACTTTTTGAAAGTCACAAAGGTAATTTCTCTGAAGGGTATATTAGGAAAGCAGGAATCATGCTGTAAGCACATAAGTAAGCAACAGCAATAATATTGTTAAAAGCTGAAGAAAAAGGAAGTAAATGCAAACAAAGAAAGCAGAAGTGAAAGGAGTCTTGGAGTAACAGAAACTGCTTCTGTTAATTTAAATAATTGTATTGATATTTCAGAGTTTATCAAAACTTGGGACTTCATATTTCCCCCTCAAAACACTCAAATTGTAATTTCAGAGCTGTTGGAAAATGTTGCCAGGAACTGGTTATCCATGGCAGGTCTTTACTCAGCCTACAAAGATATAACAGAGAAACTATAATCTGTAACTGAGAAGTAAAATGAAGAATCATTACTTCCAATCTAAAAGGGAAGCCCTCTAGAAATATCTTTAAGAACTTTAAGAAGCATATTTTTGGGGAATGGGAAATACTATTATTGCTAATAATGGAAACAGACATCCGATGACTGTTTTCAGAATAGTCTATGCCATCTCATTAATATCCTTTACAATTGCTAGAGCTTTTACAATGACATAACATTGGGATGCTCTGCTTCTCTTCTCCTTATCTGTGTGGGGCAGTGACTCTGGCTTTTTTGTCCTGTCAACTGCATTAATGAAGACTGAGCATATCTCATACAATAGCCGATATTTCTTGGGTGGTATAGAACTGAAAGGAGTTCTTGGACTGTTACCAAGGGTCTGAGAGCTCTTAATTGTCTTACATATTCTTAGACAAAACTAGGAATTACTAAGAATTGCACCATGCTCCTTATAGATGTTTTCGTTGTTTACAGGTATAATTTTTCATCATTATTATCATAATTTTTGTCACTGTAATTGTGGGTATTGTTGTTGTTATTGCTAAAATTATTCTATGCCTTTGTTTAATCTCAGGTCAAGCCTAAAACAGCATTAATGGCTGCAAGCTGTCTTCAGTTTGAGAAGCCTGTAGTTCTGAAAACGAGCACCACCCCTTGCATTGGATAGTGCAGATTAAACACAGGAGAGACTTCAAATAACAGATCTATCTGCTGCGCAGTACTTCAGTAGAAGCCCTCAAAATCAGTATCCTGGATAAGAGGATAAAATAGCTCATGTTGCAAAAAGGGAATATTTGTGGATGATTCTTTGGATATCTACTGAGGAAAAAAAAAAGGCTCAGCATGAGAAGCAGGAGAAAAGAACAAACCCAGGAGACTGACAGAAGATTCAGAAGGCTTCTGACGCCAGTGACTAATATAACTGTGTCATTTTCAGATGAACTAAATAGGCATGTCTTCTATATTTAGACAATGTTATATACTGAATGACAACAGAGAATTACATTTATTAACTGAGTATTCAGGACTTACAAGTACCTCTGCATGAGTAAGCAAATGTATCTCTTACAATTGTTTTTATCTTTGCAAACATATAACTACAGCATTTCACAGCTAGAATTTGTTTGTTTCAGCAAGTGACAAGGGACTCTAAGTGAGGATAAGAGCTAGAACAGGAGATGGAAATTGATGGCTGATGATGTCCTGGATTCATCTGGGAGAGTTAATTCCTTCTTAGTAGCTGGTATTTCAGACCCAGTATGGAATAATGTTAATTACACACTGATGTTTTGGCTGTTGCTAAGTAGTGCCAAGTCTCATTCTCTGCCGGTGAGGAGCTGCACATGGAGCCAGGGGGGAGAATAGCCAGGACAGGTGAACTGAACTGACTAAAGGGATATTCCAGCATAGAATGTCATGCCCAGTATAAAAAATGGGGCGTTACCCAGAAGGGGGTCATGTAAGGACTTAAAGAGTGCAGTTCCCTGTCTCAAAGGGCTGCAGAAGGAACGTTCCATAAGATAAGACAGCACAGCAAGAACTTAAGGAATTTGCAAGAGGAAGGTGCTAATTCTGGGCCTGGCAGAGGAGGTCTGGTTAGCACATCCTGGTTAATGCATCTGATGTCTTAAATTTCAGCTTTCAGATTTTCCAGATTCTGTTACTGCTTTAGTGTATAACTTCATATGAAGTGTTAGCAAGTTCTCTTCCCAGTTCAGCTGGACAGAACAATCCTTTTTCCAGCCCCAGAACCAAGGACACCGGTGCAGCTTCAGGCCCAGAAAGTGCAAACAGCAGCGAATTGAGGAGAGCAAACTGGGAGGATGGGACTGCATCACCTGGAGCTGTAACGGGACAATTAACCCCAGTATGTAAATGGACCAAAACTCATAAAAGTGCCGACCAGTGTTGACCATAAAACCCTTGACCAGTTATCCATCTTTGTTCCTTTTTGGGTGGAGCCTCTTGAACTGCCCAAGGTGTATCCTTTGAAGGCCTTACAATAAATACCTACTTTATTCCTTTAACACCGACTAGCCTCTGTTTCAGGGAGCCTCTTTAGGCATCACATCGAGACAAATATTCCCACTCTGGCAAGCTGCGGAAAGGAGACACCTGCTCATACATACATCACCTCAAGTTGTGGAAACAGCATGTACCACTATCCTGTAGATTCCCGGAACAGGCACTGTATAAAGGTGGTACCCCCAGAAGAACAACTCTGGGACCCCCAACACCAAAATATCTGGAGTGAAAAGGGACCAACAGGACACTACTGGATCCATGGCTGGTGATTGTCTTTTGCTGATCTCTCTCTCCCTTCCCTGCAGCAGCCTCTTCTATTTTTTCCATCTCTCTTCCTCAAATTTACTGTTAATTAAGTCTGTATTATTGACTTCAGCACATGGTTTCATTTGCACCTTAATTCAGGTAGAGGAATCTTTCAATAAGCAATTCATAACATACTGATGGAGATTCAGAGATGGGCTGGGCATCAGTCAGTGGGTAATGTGCAAATATATTGTGCATTGCTTGGTTGGTTTTTTTAAATATCACTACTGCTGTATCTTACTTTATTTCAATTTTTAAACGCTTCTTATCTCAATTTTCTTCCTCATTCTACTGTGTGCTGCTTAGCTGTCAGCTGGGCTTAAACCATGACAGACATTTATACCTCATTTTTGAATGGAAAACATCTCCTTCAGCTCTATTCTGAAACAGAGCTGTGCATCTATTCTGAAATAAGTCAGTGTTAAAGACAGTGTAAATTTGTTTTCTGTTTGGAAATATTTTTCCTTGATCTTGAATAGCAACACATTTAATAGCCAGCATAAGATTTGGAATAAGTAGGATCATTTATATAACAAAAAAAGGACTATTTTTAACTAGTAGGTCAGAACAAATTATGTAGTTACTTAGATCACGTGATCTCCCATACCACCAAATCTGCAATAAACATTGTGTTAGATGGTTTGTTTAACATAACAAGGACATAACAGTCAGTTTCAGTCCCAGTGGAAACAGAAAATCTAATTGTATGTCTTTTAATAAGATACTTGGCAGAATGCAATGCTTTTGTTCTATAGAGATGAGCGAGATTGGGAGATTGGTATTCTGGCAAAAGATGCTGTACTACGTAAAGTAATGTGAAAATGAGAAACTAGTTCAAAACACAGTCACTAATTTGGACAGGAAATTTATTTCCTCTCAGTTGGATTTTGTTCTTGCCCTTGTGGAGTTGGCAAAAGTATTTCCAATGCTTTGGGTAAAACAAGGATGGGATCCGCCATGATCATGAAGTGTCACACAGACAGTAGTTTTGATGTACAGAGGCTGCTGCTTTGAATTACAGGATCACTCATGCAGTTCAGCTTGAAAATAGGATGGACACAACATTTACCTTTGGAATCCATGCAATATTTTAATTAAGGGATAATGTAATTATCTGTCCCAGGATAGCAGTTTTCTGCTGCTGGATGAAAGCCAAGAAAGCCAAACAGTTAATGAACATAAACACTGAGATGCAAATGTTTCCAAAGACTGGACATTTGTCCTTGGGATATAATTTCATTTCAATTGTTTCTGTCAGAGAAGGTAGTTGGAAAGTGAAATAAATCATTGAACATTGTTACATCACAGTGACATTTTTTATCTGCTAACCAGACTACGCCTACAGGAAGGAAACTCCTCCATATACTATTTTCTGCAAAGAGAGGCATCCCTACTTAAAATAGCAGTAAGGGGTTCTGACACTTGACCTGAAGATATCCTGAATGCTGCCTTTCTTTACCAAAAATGTTGTTTTCCTAGTGTTATCAGCTCTGCTCTACAGCTCTGCAGCATAGCTGCAGCTTCTCCCCCTCTGCGTTAACTATTTCAAATTAATCACATGGAGCTGTTTTATTATTTATGGAGGGCTAATGATTAAGAAGCTTCTACATAAATACTGACCTAATTGTGTTACAGATACATCCTAGTAAGATTCCAGAGTCTGTTCTCTATGGAATGTAGCAGTTTGCTGAATATGATTTACAGCTGTTTGCATTGCAATGTCTGTACTGAAAAACTGTCTTCATTTTATTCATAGACAAGCCTGGTATTCAAGAATCTGGGTTTTTGTTATATTACTAAATCATTTTGTCTGAATAATGAAGTTTTACAGCTGCCACAATAGAAAGCAATGGAGAAGACAACAAATAGCTCTTCATAGGCATACAAAGAACTTGGAGGAAGAAGACAGAAGTGGTTTGGCCTGCTGATCTGTTCCTACCAATTAAATTTTTCTCCTAGAGTATATGAATAAAAATAGACATCTACCTCTCTTAGGCTTTCTACAAAAATCACTGAGTCTTCATATTTTCTGTAAATGTCAGTGACTACAGCCTGGCATTACACAATCCTTTAGAAAGACTGAAAGAGAAAGACTTTAATATGGCTGTAAGGGAAACACACACTGCCTCATTGGGAAAAATTTCCTGAGCAGCGGGTTTGCAAGACTGTGGAACAATCCCCCTATGGAAAGGATGTTGCATTATTTACCTTAGATGCCACCAATTAAGCAGAACAGATACTTGATAAAAATAGCTATGTGAAGCTTGCTTTTTGGAAAAAGTGCTTGTCATTTGGTTAGAAATTCAGTGTGAGTTCTGCAGCCTGTGGTGGGCCCAGGTTCACCTCTTTAGTATATATGACTTATCACTCACAATTTTAATGGCAAACAGTAGGTCATATAAACTGAAAATAGGACTTTCCTGGGTTTTATGCATTTGCATTGTATTAACTGTTCCTTCTACCAGAAGTCCATGTGAAATGTGAGTAAAGCTTCATTTTGAAATTTTTACTTAAAATAAACTGACGCTTATTACTGTATGTCATTCAATTTGAAAGTAATGAAATTGTTTCTAATAGCTTTCAAAATAATTTTGCAGCCTTCTTATTCCAGAAGTCTTATAAATTTAGAAAATATCAGTATTTGTAAGGAATAACACAAATAACTAGAGGTAATATTTTCTCTTCTTATTGATGATCACTTTAAAAGACAGAGACAAGATTTGCAGAAATTTACTAGCCTTGATTTTCTACTTGCACTCTGACATTTTCCATCATACTGACAGTACAAAAGCCCTTTAAAATGGAAATAACCCAGTGGCTCAAGAGGTTCTTGCTGTAAATGAAAATCAGGTTCAGTGAGTAGAAAGAACACTGCAGAAAATTAACCCTGTAGTGAAGAAAGTAAAGCGCATTCTCCTGAAAGAAATGCTAATTACATAGAGGAGAGAAAGTTCAAATGAGACTCTGAATCTCAATGCACAGGAAGGCAAACATGAGCACAGGAAAGGTATTGCTGCACATGTTACTCTAAAACAGACAACGAGTCCCCTGCCTCCTGCCCACATATATAGATTTTACAGCTGCATACTTTCTTCTTTTTTTTTCTTTTTTTTTTCCATACTTTATATGGTGATTTTTTATTTCACAGAAGATCAGAATCTTGCTCTAAATCATGTCTGAAAGAACTTGGACTACCATCCTAAGAGTATTCAACTCATTGAGGCATTAAATGCATTCCTGACTGCACTGCTCACATAATTGTAGCATACCAAACAAACTAACCAAGGAAACTCATAGTAAATTCAAGATGACACATCTTTTTCTTTCCATGAAAAGTCAGACCATAAAGCAAGCAGAAAATGTTATTATTTCTGTCTGTGTTCACTGACTTTTGGAGTAAAATGCAGCTCAGGATTAAGAAGCATGTATAATAAACTTTGTGAAGAAACTAAAGATTAATCAGTAAGTGTCCAAGCAAAATCAGTGTGAAAACAAACATAAATTTCAGGAATTTCTTAAGGAACTGTTATAGTCAGGCAAACTACTTTGTTGCAAATAAATTTGCTGTCTTACATCTGAATTTGAATTTTCCTTTTCCCTTTAGTTTATATGTTTCAAATGTCAGAAGGAAGCAATATTAGCCAGCAATTAAAACATTATCAATGACTGTCGAAGAAACTAGAAATACTACAAAATTCAGTAATCTTGGCCTAAGGCAAAACCATCAGTATTTATTCTTATGCTTGGTTTATTTGGGGTTTTTTTGTTTATTTGTTTTTTCTTTTGTAAGAGCATGAAAATATAACATCAACCTATATAAAGTCCCTGGAAACAGACAAAAAAGCCTTGCCAAACAATCGGTTTGGCAAATCTTGGCTTTTCAGATGAGTGAAAATTGTTAGTGGAAGTTTGATTTCTGCTATGTGATTTAGCTGCTTATGTTCAAATAGACATGTGGTTGGGGGAAGGTTTATCTAGGGCAATAGCAAAGACATTCAGAATAGTTTATTTAGGAAATTTTGCCAATCCTTAAAAAAGTAAACATACAATAAATTTCTAGCAATAGCATTCTGTATTTCTGGAAAAACCTTGGACTCTGCTCTCTGCTTGTGAAAAGAAATCATAGAAAGAATTCTTCTGGAGGCATATGGTATGCATTTTCTAACCGGCAACACATTTTATTACTAATTTGTTTTTATCGTCTCCTTGGTGAAGTTAAGCATGCAATAAGCTACACGCTATTTGCCAGGAGTTACATAAATCATCCCTGCTCTTGAAAAGGAAATCTGGCTGTATGAAAATAGTAATTTAATAAAATAAGATCCATAATAAAAGGAGCATTTCAGTACTACAATTTCCTATCTTTTAGAAATAACACCTTTACATACACTTGTAACAGAAAGGTAACTTAAGGTTAATAAGCAGTTTAAAGAAAAATATCAGCTCAATCGGCCCTGATCAGATAGGTGCTTTAAAAATTAATGCAACATAGTATAAATTATTGGTTTATATGGTGTTTTGAGAGAGCTTGTAAATCCCTGCTGCCAGACCTGGCTGACACTAAAAGAACTGGTTCTCTCACCCAGGAAAGGAGACCAGACAAACTGAGTTCATCAACTGGGCAACCAGGTATCAGTGATGAACTTGAAAATAAAGCTCTGTGCTATCCAATACATTTATTGATGTGATACTTGAATTACATTTGTGTAAGAACACACCCTTGTGATTCTGTATCTTTATTGTGCACTGTATGATACTTACTGCTCACTGAACTGGGAAGAAAACCTCTCTCGGTTATTCAGGAATGAGAATATTGTATTTCACTTCCAGTTTGAATCAAGCAGACTACAAATGAAGTCAGTTATAAGGCTGTAATTGTCCCGTCAGTGACAGATGAGAGTAGTGATCTGGGTCTTTCTCCTTTCAAGCTCATTACAGGAGATTTAACACAAGGAATGGCAGCATACTCATTAAGAAACAGAGGTGTTTGGAAGATTTAATCCAAATGAGGAGAGTTTGCAGCCATTAAGATTTTTGTAGAAAATGCAGCAATCCAAATCCCCGGAGGAACCTTATATTGAGAATTGCTCTCTCTGCTGGGTTATTAAGGGATGTGTGAGGCTGGTGCAAATGAGTCATGCAGAGCTGCAGCAGATTTCTGTTTTCTTAAATGTCTCATTACAGTATGTGTCAATATGGCAGTGTTACAACCACTAGGCACATAGACACACAACCAGACATTAACATCTGAATTTCAGCAGTAATTTTTAAAGCCCTAAATGTTAATCAGTGTTTCCCATAAAGAAATTAAATAGAATCTGAACAACATGTTTTATTGCAGTGCAAAATGTTTCATTATGTAAAACTCAATTTCCAGAAGAGGATTGTTCAAACAGAACCATGTCCTTTTTTCAGTATCTCCAGGATAAATAGTAAAAAATTACATTTTGATTACCTACAAAACACACACTTTACTCAAACTGAATTTTCTTTGAGATGCCTGCATTTTCAGAAGGGACAGCATTTTGCTCACACAATTTATAAAATCATTAAATAGTCTTTTCAACATAAAATAAAACAGAAACACAACTCTTTCAAAGAACTGTTTCGCCATTAGTCCTCTGAGACATGGACCATACTGTAGAAAACATACTGAATTAAACAGGTAACACCTACCTGTATAAGGAAGGTTAAACGACTGAATTTTCTTAAAATGTCAATGTCATGCAGAACAGTCATTAAGAGTCTCCTACATGGTACATCAAGTGCTACTGTTTTATCTAGAGGATAGATTAAGCTATGACTGACTTTACAAATATCAAGAGAAAAAAACAATTTTGTTATGCCTGCTGGAACAATATTCTGCCTCTTGCCACACGCATTTAATGTATCTTCTTAATCCTCTTTAGAACCATGAGAATCCCAAGGGATCAAGACATGATTCTCTCCAATTCTTTTTTATATGCACATAGCTGCATTTTACAGATTTTTCTGTTGGAGCATATTAGGATAAAAATAAACATAAAACATTAGTTAGCACTTTTTGCGGAAGTATGACAGTACTGCAAAAAGAATCAGGAAATTAGAGGAAATCCTAAATACTAAAAATGTACTTGTCAGTTCAATGCACACATTTGAAAGCACTGGAACTATAACTGAAAACACAAGAATTCAAATGTAAAGAATGGTTAAAGTGTGTCAGCATTAATATTTGGAAAATATGGTTCCACAAGAAATGGAGGAAAAATTTTTTCCATACATGCATTATTTATTAAGATCAATTAATTGAATGCTGCAAGTAAAACTAATAATTAGCTGAAAATTATTGCATTTTTAATTCTCTTTCCAGCACAGCTATTTTTTACTACAATAAATCTATGGAAAAGAAAGATACTATGACTTTAAATTAATTTATGTTGAGCACAGTGGGTACCAGAGTCAATTCATGTTGCCATGACAACAGACACTGAAAATTTAAACATCCAGTGACAGGCTGAATTCCCTGTAAAGAAGCTACTCTGCATTAAAATGTTATACTAGTGAAACATTAAACAGATCTACATACAACCTGCTTATGTTAAGCAGACAGCTTGATTATAGCTTTTAAAAAATATAACTATTCAGGCACTAAGTTTGTTATTTCAGTTTAAATTTCTCTGAGATTTAAATAGCAACCTGAAGACTGGTAAGTAAAAAGATGAAGTAGGGACTCTTGAAAGAAAATACCTTTTTATTTTTTTCTTTAGGAATGCAAATGCATTATCTGTCTATCATATAGAGTTGATTAAATTGCCTCTGCAAAATCTATCATCCAACACATAAATTTACACCTGTAGGTTGTCCTTTGCATATCCATTACAAGAAAGCAGCTGAAAGCCTTATAATGCATAAATATTTTTCAGAAGGTTCTTTAACAACTTACACAATTACTAGCTTTGAGAATGAATACGTTGTGCTTACACTCAGTAGTTTTTGTTTAAATCAGTCTCATGTATTCTAAATGCAGAAGAATTTGTTGCACCTGGGCAAAAAGTTTCAAGTCATAGTGGATATATATATCCACTTTTATATATATCCACTATTTTATAGTCATAAAACAAGTGGAGGGAAAAGCATTTTATTGTCTAGCAGTCAAACTATCCAATAAAAGGATACAGAAGATGTAGACAAGAAGTGATGCCACCACTATGATTTATACTCTCAAAAATCACCATTTGACCTTACATGGAGCAGAAGACACTGCTTTAGTTTTGGTGGGCAGAATTCCTCCCACAACACACCTTTAGTGGCTGTCCTTTAAAAGAATCACATTCTGAAAAAGCTGTATCAATTTTTGAAAAATAACTAATTGGCAATAATTCTAACCTAAGAGTATTTAATTAACTATTCCTATTTCATGGTGTATTTAATTTATACATTAATGTCATGAAAACATTGCCAAGATTTGTATAATTTTAATTTCCTTCTTAGTATTCCTCAAATTGCCCTCTTTAGCTCCTGACACTCCAGTCTTCTATCATCTGTGAGACTGCACAGTTCAGACCACTGAAAAATCCATCCTGGAGAATTCTAAACATTTAGAAAAATAATGACATTATCTTTCTCACTAGCAGCTTGTTAGTATGTTCACAAATGTAGCCCTTGCATACCGCCTTAGTCATTGCTGAAACAACATCTGGGTAAACAGTGGCACTCTCTCTTGACCTCCAGGGCACTTCCAGACTCTGCAACCTCCTTCCACCCATCCATCCCCTCTCCTCAGGGTTTGTACATTCGTGCTCATGACAGCTCTGACACAGCGTAGTTGTGCTCCCAAGCTACTGGGAGCAAAGCTGCAGGGAAGAAACTGTGAGAAGCCCCATGGGACACTGTCCCTGCTCCTCTTGGGAGCTGCATCATATTCAGGATAAAGTCTGTGGCTTGAGCTATCCTGCAGATGGGTAACACTGTGTTCTTGTGCCTGCTCACGCACATCCCTGTACCTAGCTGTGACCCACCCTGGACCTGCCTCATTATCCTTGTGTAGTGGTGCTCCTGGGTGTCCCTGGCTGCTGCCACTGCTCCCTGCTGTCCCCTGTCCCCCAACACTGTGGGGCTGCATCCTGCCATCCTGCCTGCTCCACTGCCACCCCCAGCTCCAGCAGCACCCTCCTGGAGCTTCCTCATATCTCGCTTGCTGGAATGAGCTTTTACTGTGAAAGTTTCTTGCCTTGTTTAAAGCAGGAAACACTATTGTTTACTTACATATGATTTTGTAGCAGCATAAAGAAGAAATTAAACATTAAGAAAACCATGGCACAATTACTAGATCAAATTACTCAGCTGCATCATTTACACGCCAGGATGTGCTTAGCCCAGGTACCTTCCTAATGCCCATGAAGGACTCCTGCCCACTAACAGCACAGCTACACCAACCTCCATAACGACAAACCCAGAATAATCTGCCTTCCCAGCTGTGATGGAGATTTGGAGCTCACAACTTATTTCACTGACCAGTCAATTTTTTGTTTATCCTCTCCCCTGTGCAATGTGGAGAACATTTTTGAGGCAAGGCCTTTTCTGTTACCTTATCATGCCCCTGTTGCTACAATATGGTGGGGTTTTTCAATAATTAGTCCCTACTTCTGCATCCAGGATAAGTGAGTAACTGATTACCCCTTTTCAGGGCTTTCAGTAGACAGCCCTTAAAGAGAGCTTCTCACATAGAGAATCATTAGGTGTTTGCAGTGACCTTTTGTGAATGCATTGAAAAGGATGAGAAAATGGAAACATTTTGCCAGGAAAACAGGGCAGCTCTGGGCAGAAGCCAAAAGTAAGGCAGCAAATTGACTGGAGTAGGAAAACATCTGGCATCCTTCAGAGCTCCTGCTGAAGAGGAGGTCAAGACTGGTAGAGTACCCGTGGGGATATGAGAGGGAAAGCAGAGCATACCTTCACAGAAACAGATGGTCTAATTGTGTTCTAGGAAATATACCAGGAACAGCAGTGGAAATAACCTCCATTTCCCACCATTCTATTAATGAGTTCCTTCTCCTTTGTCTTCTTTCTTCTTTCCATGAGAACCGTAGGTGAGTTCTGTCCACTCCAGCCCATCTCCACAAATGAAATGCTGTCTTTAGCACCACTGAGAAGCCTCCAGAAGAGAAGGACACATCTTCATCATCTCTAACATTCTGCAGAGAGAAAATTGACAGCACAGAATATTCCAGTCTAATCTTACCAAACGACTGTCCTGTTTCCTCACAAAAATGAAAGATTACATGGTGCAAACCATTGATACACCTGTTTTGCCCAGGGCATGGATGAGTGGCTCTGTTGGAGCTGTCCCACAGCCCCAGCTGGGAGCAAAGGGCACCAGCCCTGGGCGTTGGGCTCCCCCCTGGAATGGGGACGCCTGTGGTGAGGCCCAGCTCAGTGTCTGGAGCATGAGCTGGAGCCCATGGACCAACAGGACAGGGCTGTGGGCAGCCAGACTGGGTGCTTGCCTGGGCATTGCTGGGGCAGAGGCCGTCAGGCCTGAGTCTGAGATGGGGTCCTGGGCTGAGGACAGGCAACAAGAGCCTCGGGGGGGGGCAGGGACAGTCAGGGCTTTCAGTGATGCCTTAAGTGTTTAGCTTTCATATTTTTCAGATCCTGTATTGCATTAGTGTATAACTCTGAACTCCATGTAGAGTATTAGTAAGTTCCCTTCACATTTTTGTCAGACAAAGCGATCCTTTCAAGCCTGGCAACTAAGGACACCTTCTGCCTCAGGCCCCATAAAGTATAAACAAAAGTGAATTGGGAGAAAAGCAAACAAGGGGAATATGACTTAATTACCTGAAGTTATAATTGGACAATTAACCTCTCATATGCAAAGAGACCAAACTTATACTTGTATAAGAAACTAATGGTCATCTTCTGTCTTGGGTGTAGCCTCTGCAAGGCTTTTGCACTGTCCAAGGTGTATCTCTTGAAAGTGTTTAATAAATACCTGCTTTATTCTTTTAACTCTGTCTAGCCTCTGCTCTAGGTAGCCACTCCAAGGCATCAATGGCATAAGTGACTCACACAGCCTGCCATGCCAGAGGAAAACGAGCAGCCATTAAACATTGCCTTCTTAGGAGGAAAAGCAAGGCTGTCCAATTAATTTTACATACATTTTTACTTATATTTGAATGTAATTGTTTTTTAATTACCCTTTCAAATATTCTTGAGGAAAATTTGTGTCATTCAAGTTATAATGTCCTCAGCAAAAAATATCATGCTGCTCCTTCTCTAGAGGTATAACAGCTGACAAATATGAAGTTTTCTTTTCATGAAGGTCATGACTGAAATTTCTTTCAGGGTTTACTGTGCCAAAAGAAACCAATGATTTCTATTTTTTAATTATGCTACAAACATTGCTATATAACTCTTCTAATGGTGTAGTGGATTCAGTTTTCTCACAGTTTTCACAGTTTTCTGTCTTAAAAATTTTTTTTCAGTCAGTAAATTAACATAGAAAGTCTTCTTTTACTTTCAGAGTATGAACAAGACTGCCTTTTACCATGAGAGTAATTTATTACATGAAATATAATAACATTAGATGGCACACAAAGAACAGCAGGGATGAGTTTTAATTAAGATAAAGGGATGAGTTATGTGGTAATAAAAATTGCATCTCAGAAATGAAACATCAAAACATCCATCAGCTGTTCTTGCTGTATGATTTCAAGGCTTATTGAGGAACAGGAAGACAAATAAATATTTTCTTACATTAAGTTCATTAATTTTTAAGACTTTAAGAGATTTTAGGGCCCAACTTCTGGTTGTTTTAACTACTAAATTTTTAGATTACTTCCTATTCAAATTCTTCTGGAACTGCTGAGTAAACACAAAGTTTATATTGCTAAAATTGGGAAGCAGGGGGGTGGGGCAGTGTTGGTGTTATACATTTAAGACTCTGCAGCATAAATCAGCCCAAGCACATGAAGTCAAGTCATTATAAAATTAGCTCTATTACTTTTAAGTGGAATGCATTTTTTTCGTCTGACATCCTAATAGTTTCGTGTTTTCTGCTGTATAACAAAGAAACCAGTCCTCGGGATGACTAAGATATGAAACAGCTTTGGTGATTCATCCTAGCTCAAGAACAAGCATGCACAAACATAACAGAAAAAAAAAAATATTTACTCAGAAGAGATTTGGAGATCTACTTTGCAGCAACAGAAGTATACCACTCAAGGTAGGCCTGCATCGAATAATAATAGTGCTGCCTATTTTCTCCCCTTTCCTATGACTGAAAGTAATGTGCATTATTTATGAATTGCTTCTTCTCTACAGAAATGCAACCTCTTCAGGGACATACCTGTAATTGAAATGTCTCTTGCAATATTTTGAGAAGTAAAAGCATTTTCAGTGGAATGAAAAGCAAATAGTGAAAAAGATTGCAGTAGCTTTAGAATAGATAAAAATATTTTCATAATATTTTTAGTATTTCTTTAACTGATTGAGTGTTCTTCTGAAAGTAAAGCAATGTATTTTCTCAAAATCAAATGTAAACTACAGTAAGGAAGAATTTGGAGAAAAAACCCTTAATTTTTATAGTCAATCAAAGATCATATTTCTTTATTTTACAGTTTTGCTGGATGATATCCTGGCAATAATGCAGACATCTATAGAAGAATCTGAAACAGAATTCTGAAATTATTTTATCAAGACATGGAAGATGGCATTGAAAATTTAATATATAATTTAATATCTCATCAGCAGAGACTGCCTTTGTAGTCATGTCTTACACTGTATACAGCGCTGCACTTTAACCCATGGCTAAGAGCAAATGCCTAAGACAATAGCATTTCTTAATCAGCCAGAAAGCTTGCAAGTAACACAAGAATGNTTAATCAGCCAGAAAGCTTGCAATTAACACAAGAATGATACTCCCTCCCCCACTTTTCCTGAGGCTTTATCTGCTGCATCTGATGCACTCCCAGTGCTTGCAGCTGGCACATTTATTTTTCTAGGGTATTGCTAAAACCAGCTAGTGGCACAGACTGCTGTCACAGGATACTTCAAAGTACTTCTGAGCAGTATTTGTTGGATGTCAAGACGTTGATGTCTAAGCGCAGACTGATGGCATCACAATGTTCAACTGAATTTTTGGATCACAAAGATGAAGCATGCAAGTCATTAGTGAAATGGTGAATGAGCACATAGTATAGGGAACCAAGCAGAATGTAATACTCATACCGATGATTCAAGCTTCCAAAATGACAAGAACTTGTTACAAGAACATTCCAGTATGTCCTTGCCATTTTGGAAGCTTGCCTCTTTGTGAAAATTTGGAGTCCTTTCTGATTTTCCATAGTGTATTTCTCTTCTACTATAAATTCTGATAGGGTGCTAAGCCTGAAATATATGGGCATGAACAGAACACCAGACACTGAATTAAATGAGTAAGCAGTACTAGTCAAACCTCATAAAATTCCTGTCTTGTCTAATATGCACCTGACAATGCATGCTCATCCACTGTACTCCTCTACATAGGCATGCATGTTTGTACATCACAGCAGGCAGACAAGCAGTGTCAAACAAAGTAAGCTAAACCAACACCTATTATTTTATTAGAGAGTGGCAGCATTTCAGGTACAGATCTTGAGGTTCTCTGCTACAGTGACTTAGCACTATAAGTGTCACTGGCATAACAAGTTTGTAAATTTTAAAAATTTAAAGAAAAAAATTTAGCTTGTATGGAGGTAATGAGTTTCAGAAGAAATAGTTTAGGCTGATATTCTAGAGAAGTGTACTATACACTAGATAAACACACTTAATAGAGCCCAAAGCATGTTTTGATGGTGGGGATATCAAACATATATTTAAAAGGCATTAAGGCTTCCACCATTTGAGCTAATATGAGATAGTACCATAATAGGCTTAAGGTCCTTATAGAGTGGGCAGCACCTGTATTTTAGGGACATAGTGAATAATTTTGTTCATGAGGTAGAAAACATTACATAAAAGTTTTGCATGTGCAAGAGTGAGTGAATGAAACAGAACTGAGACTAGAAGTCTTTCAAAATCACTACCAATTTATTGTGACTGTATCAAATAACAAATTTATCATCTGTATTTTTTTTCTTTTTTAGTGTCAGAAGGGAAGGAAACACTAGCTGAAGTTACCCTCAGCATGTCATGAGTAACAGGAATGCAGCAATTTGGAGCTGTCCACATGTTAGCTTTTTGAAAGAAGATGTAGGTAGGAAACAAGGTCTAGAATGCAAATTTTTCATTTTTCTTCCATGGAGAGAGGGAAAAAATTGTGAAGGTATTCATTAGCAAGGCATTCCTAGCTAAATGAAATTTTAAAAAATAACTTACCCAGAAAGAAGGCTTGAGGTGATTAAGTTGAAAACAAACTGAAAACACTGTGGAAGCCTTTAGCAAGTAATGTGTATTAATGCTGATTTGGATAGATCTTTAGAAGCTTCAGCTACAACTAGACATTCAAATCAAAATTCCACTGGTGGGTTCAGATCTTTTCAGATACATGTCAGAATTAAAATGTTGAGTTATAAAACAGAAATACAATATGCTAAAATAAATGTGGTGCTAAAAATAGATACAGGCGTAGAAGTCTCAAAGACTCTTTTCCATATTAGACATTCCAGTGATACCCACAATAAATATCATCCTTGTATTGATGAAACACCTCTCCAGGCTACGAGATAATTCACTTTCCGCACTGCATTATCAGCAAGGAACTGAGGTGTTCAGAGTTAAATGTGAATAAGGTTTGAATAAGGTTTTAAGCTGAAGCTTGATGTCCTGGCTCACGGCCAGATTGTGTTAGGTCTCATATTCAGAGATATAAATGTGATGAGCACTTCTCAGGAGGAATCAATTAAAAATTACATCCATTTGAAATAACGGAAATGTCACAATATCTGCCAATGCTGCTGCATTGTATTCCTGCACTTGGAACAGCACTGAGAATAAAAGCTCATGGACAGAACTTCAGCTCCAACTCAACAAAACGCACCAAGAACATACTTGTTAACCTTGACCTGATTCTGGAAATTAGGTTCTGACAAAATCACCTCATTGGCTTTCTATCTCTCAGTCAGCTGAAATATTACCTTGTTTCACAGAGGTCTTAGATTATGAATTACCAATCATTATCATAACAATTTACGCTAGCTATAACATTGACCACATGTACAATATGTTTAAGAAGACCTTGTAACAAAGAAAGCTTGTGTTTCAGCTTTTAGTATAACAATGGTGCCATTCCCAAAGCGCTTTGGTTTATTCTAGACTTCCTTTGGAGCATATAATAGGTATTCATATTTTGTCTGCATTTGTGGCTACCATTTCACAAGAATGGATGGAACTCATGCTGTCATATTTAAAGACTCAGCTGGATGTGGGAAAATAACAGGCCATTGCTCCAGGCACAGTCTTGATATATTAATGATATGTAGAAAGGCTAGTTTAAGATCTGGAACACATTTTTCACTTCCAAACCTAATCCAAAACCAAGGAATGTTAGAATTAAAGTTTAAATTAGCTCATTACTTATTTGTGTCTTTGTCCTTGGCGGAATTTTAGTACTGTATATTGTTTAAAAACTGGTATTTTTGATTTACTCTNTTTAAATTTGGAATTCCATATAGAACAAATGGTACTAAAAATTGAAGATTAAATACAAAGTAAAGAACTAAATGGCAGGGAGCTGTGCTGGTTAAAAAGTGGACAATTAAATTTCTCCACAAGCACAAAATTATAGCGTGAATTAATTTGCTTCATGCAGAGTTCTGCTGTTTTCTCTTTTTTCCTCAATCACTGTTTACTACATGAGGTTACACCTCGCCTTCTTTGATCATTTAATTTTAGCAGGATTTTTTTCATGGCACCATGTGTAGAAATAAGCCTTATTCTGCATGTAATATATAAACATATTATTTTAGTCTTTAAGATCACTACAGCTATTTCAAGTATGAAATAATATTATTCAAATATTTTATTTACAGTAAATAATTTGACTGAATTTTTATAAGGTATCCGAGCCATAATCCAACTTTACTCTTCCAACAACTCCTACTTTCTTCAGTGGATTTCTAGTGAATAAATTAACTCCTAAAGAAAAACAGGAAGAGCAGCTCATCTCAGTGAGGTTAACCTCAACTAAACCAGTAGGGCTAATTTTAGGATGTGAATTAAGAAAACCAATAGGACCAAGTAATTTTTGTTGGACAGAACCACAGAGAGACAACTAGAATGCTTTGTTAAGGCTTCAGAAATGTTTGGAGAATACAAATCACTGGGGAAAAGTGAAGAGTTTTTAGGCAGTAAGCACCCAGAAAGTCAGAAGTTCTGGACAGTATACTCAACAGACAATAATGTTGTTTTTTTGAGTATATTTAAGTATTTTGTTTTGGAGTGCTTAAAGGAAGATCTATAAGAACAGATTATATTTTGCCAGCATAGAGTGACTTTTTCTACTAAACCCAAGTAGCCCAAACACGTCCACATGCAGAGTTCTTTATTTTAAAAACTGAACTTAATACAGAAGCATATGTATAAACCACAATAAAATGTTGAAATCTCAACAAATAAAGTGAAAAATTACTTAAGACAAATCATAAATTTAAAAGAATTAGTAGGTGAGGTATACTAATTATTATACTGGATATCATAATCAAAAATTTACCTTAAAAACTGTTGTAATGGCAGCTGCTTACATATCAGTCTACACAGTACCACAGAATTTATTATGTTCCTGAAACAGTAGAAGAAAGTGAGCCCTATGTATACCAAATATGATCCTATATTACCAAAAGGTTCTTGTAAATTCCCTCTTTTTGTCACTAAATAGCTCATTACAACCTAAGCAGTGGAAAGGCTGGTCATCAAATTGGTCAGATAGAAATTTGTCATCATAATGTGAGGATGGTTTTTCATAGAAGTCATATCTCAGAGATTTTTATCACTGCCTGGGGACTTTGGCTATATTTTTCTAGACTACTAGACATAAAATTATGGTTTTCCTTACATTTTTCTAACTTAAACAGCATCTGAGAAAGTTTCCACTACCTAAAGTAGATCTTAGTCAGTCCTGCTATTAGTAATGTCAGAGAAAGAATATTGTGTTTGACCTTCTCAACGCCCATTTCCCTCTCTCCAGTAAAGGAAAAGGACCTGCTAATAAACATCCATTTCCCTGCCTTGCAGTGTGAAATCAACAGTTTGGAGGTGGGAGATGCTGATAATAAGTGGAGGTAAAGGGGAAGCAACCCCCATGAACAGTCAGGAAGATTGTATTAGAAATCCTCAAAAATAAAGTCAGATTTCTAGCTCCAAAAATCCCTCCTTCTAATTCCTTGTGAAAGAGAGATTCAGAACAGCAGGAAGTTCCTTGGCTTACTTGATAGTCTTGGAGCTAGCTAAATTTAAAGTGTTCATCTAGTCACATGGACTAGGATGTAAGTGGGATGCAACTTCTTCAAATTCAGCATTTTGCTCTTTTCAGGTAACAAATGGTCCCTTGGTAGCGACACATGGTTCATACATTTATAGCAATCTCTTGGGGCTTGCAAAGGTTGGATTTATTACAGAGGATGGCATCGATAAGTGAATCACTGAAACAGGTTCCTGATGGTTTTACACTTTGTCACTGGATATTACAAAAAAATTGGCTTGAAGCACTGTAGATCTCATTTGTAAGTAAATTTGTAAAAAAATATACTTCCAGAGTAACTTATGAATATGTGAAGAACAATGCCTGCAGGAATAGAAATGGAGTACAACCACTGGTATGTTCTGCTGTGGTATTTTATCACATTTTTGGTTTATTCTTCAAGGAGAAGCAGCAATTTCTGAGGTGAATGGGGAAAAGAGACAAAAAACAGTTTTTCCACAAAAAGGCCAACTATATCCTGAGGGGCATTAAGCACAATATAGCTGACCAGTCAAAATCCATTGTCCCACTACATCCACTTTTGATGTGTCCTCACCTCAAACACTGTAGAGTTTTCCTCTCCCCAACATAAGAAGGAGATGAAAATATCAGAATCTGTCCAAAGGGAGGCAACAAAGGTGATGAAAGGGGATGGCTTATGAGGAGCAGCTTGGGATATTAGGTTTCTCTTGCTTAGAGGTGTATGAGAGGTGATCTCACTTCCATTCATAGTTGTGGCATGGTTTGACACTGGCCAAATAAATGTAAGGAACCCATGAGAGTCAATCACTCACCTCCTGATACAGCTGGGCAGGAGAGAGGGAAAAAATTAACAAATACTTCATGAGATAAGGACCAGGACAAAATACTGCAAGCGCAAAACAAGGCTCAGCTTACGTTGCAAAGTGTAACATAGTCAGAGGAGGATGAGAAGTGAAATAAGCCCTTAAAACACCTTTTCGCTCCCTCCTTCCCGCCGACAGCGCCGGGATGCCGGGCCCGGGGTTTGGTCCGTTCAGCACCGAGGTTTTCTCCCGCTCTCGGCACAGGAGTCCTTCCCCGGAGAGGCCGTGGGGTCCCTGGCACGGGAGGCAGCTCTCCGTGCCCTTCCCCAGCGTGGCTCCACTCTGGGCAGCAGCAGCCGAACCGCCCCCGCTGCAGCCGCAGCTCCCCAGGGGCAGCCAGGGCTCCCCAAACTGCTGCGGCCTGGCTCTGTGTGCCCGCGGGCTGAGCCCTGCAAGGACAGGCTGCTCCAGCCGGGAAGCAGGGCCCCGCTCGGGCCCGGCTCCGGGCCACAGCTCCTGCGGGCACCTCCGCTCCGCCACGGGCACCTCCGCACGGCCTGAGGGGGATCTCTGCGTGCCCGGGGATCCCCTGGGGCTGCGGGGGGATCTCTGCGTGCCCGGGGATCCCCTGGGGCTGCGGGGGGATCTCTGCGTGCCCGGGGATCCCCTGGGGCTGCGGGGGGATCTCTGCGTGCCCGGGGATCCCCTGGGGCTGCGGGGGGATCTCTGCGTGCCCGGGGATCCCCTGGGGCTGCGGGGCGATCTCGGCTCCGGTGCCTGCAGCACCTCCTCGCCTCCTTCTCCACTGACCTTGGTGTCTCCAGGTTCTTTCCCCTCACGTGTTCTCACCTCCTCCTCTTCTATGGCTGGAATTAACACTGTGCCCCACTTTGTGTTGATTTTGTTCTCAAATCTGAGATCACGGAGGCGTTGCCAGCCTGTGTCACAGCCCAGCTCTGGCCAGCAGCATGTCCATCCTCAGAGCCATCAGCCACCGGCTCTGCCAGACATGGGGGAAGCTTCTGGCAGCTTCTCACAGGAGCCACCTCTGGAGCCTCCCTGCTACCAAGGATTACTGCTACCAGAAACCAGACTGTGCCAAACCAATACAAACCAATACAACCTTCTGCATGAATGGAAAGGAGATGCTGATCTCTTCTCTGGCGTCCCGTGAAAGAACCCATAGCAGTGACTTAAAACTGCAGCAGTGAAAGTTCAGGTTGAGGATTAGGGAAAGGTTCTTTACCGAGGGATTGGTCAAGCAATTGAGCAAGAGTGTCCGGAAAACAATCATGGCCCTAAGCCTGGTGTTCAAGACATCTTTGGACAGCAGTTTAAATGTTAGCTTCCTCGGTGTAAAGTCAGGAGTTCCATGCTCCTCGCAAGTCCCTTCCAACTTAGGTTATTCAGTTTTTTTATCATTCTATAAACATGTTTATTCTCTAACACTTAAAAAAAAAAAAAAAAGTTTAAGTGCCTGTGTTCCCATCTCTCTAAGTGAACAACTTTGCTACTTTCCAACATTTTTCCATGTGCCTAAGTAGAAATGGTCATGCCAATAAAGACAATATCACAGTGAACATATGAAAACCTCCTAATTCTAGTACTTCCTTCAATTCCAATAATTCTAATAAAAGCTAATTCCTGCTAAATGAAACATCCTTTTTTATACTGGTTTTAGTATAGAGCTATTTAATATAGCAGGTCTTAGCATTTTAAATACTGATTTGATTTACATACTTGTGGAGTAAATTTTCTTCACAGTGCCCAGTGTAGGGCCCTGTTTTGGATTTGTGCTGAAAATAGTGCTGATAATATAGAGATGTTTTAGTTATTGTTGAGCAACACTTGCACAGTATGAAGATCGTTTCTGCTTCACTCCACCCCACCAGTGAGCAGGCTGGGGGTGTACAAGGAATTGGGAGGAAAACCAGCCAGGACAGCTGACACTGACCACAAGGTTATGCCAGACCCTATGGAGTCATGCTCAGTACATGAGACTGGAGGAAAAAGAAGTAAAATTCACCACTCCATTTGGAGTGATGGCGTTTTTCTTCCCAAGTCACTATTACCCATTATGGTGGTTCTTTGGGATAGCTGAACACCTGCCTGCCCCTGGGAAGGGGGAAATGAATTAATTGCTTTTCTTTATGTGTTTGTGTAGCTTTTGCTGTCTGTAATCTTTCTGTGAGATTTTTTACTTTTATATTTCTCATTCTTTCTCCAATCCTGCTTGTGGGGAAGTGAGCAAGTGGCTGCCTGAGACTCAGTTGTCACCTGGGATTAAAGCACAATAAATATTCTTATATTTGAGTAAAAACAAACAAACAAACAAACAACCCCATTAACTAGCTCCTAGGACCAGTTTTGATTCCCTGTGAAGTTTATTCTGAACTTCAAAATGCTTTTCCAGCAAAAAAACCATAGCAATTAAGATGGATGTCTCTGCATAACAATAAACAGCATTTATGAATCAAATGCTCACTCTGAAGCTATGACACTAGCCCAGAACTGTTCCTGTTCTTTGATCACCTTGCCTGTTGCAATATTAGTATAAAGAGGCAAGGAAATAATTTGAGTGGCAGCAATTTGCCACTGTTGAAAGACATAGGGCAGGAACTCAGAAAGGATCGACAAATTGCTACAAATTATTTATCTCCGTTTGAAAAGGAGTCCTTATAGAAGAAAAATGTTATGTTTCTAACTGATTGTACAGAGCAGGCGGGCATCTTCTTGCCATCTGCTGTATTTCTATGTCAAGAGCCCTTGAGGACGTCACTAGTGCAACAGCAGGCTAGACTGTTATTAATCAAAAGCTGCATGAGAAGAAATTGATTTTTTTTTCAGAGTTTTTTTCTTGTGCAATCCATTCTGTGGCTTCAGAGTGTGTGACCTTACCTCACAACACTTTAAGCGTTTTTCCAGAGAACTTCTAGTTGAGTAACTGCTTTTCTGTTAGCATTGCAAAAGAGGAATGTGACAGTTATGTCTCAACAGGAGATCAATGTTCAGGCCAGGGGAAAAGATGAAAGAGTGCATTCGAAGTGCATTCCTCTTTTGTACTAAAATTGATCGGGAAAGGGAAGGAAGAATGAGTTTAAGTGTTGCAACTGCCAGAAACTTTCCAACCGTTCCTTCATGAAATAACCAAACTTTCAAACATACCTATCTTGGGTAAAACAGAGGCCGAGTTGCATTGTTTCTCAGGAGTGGACCTGGTCAAAGGAGGGAAAAGACATGTTGAATTTACTAGTGATTATCTCACCATCTCCAAGCTCCAGTGCTCCTGGGAAGACTTAAGGCAGGTTACTGCCTCAGATAGATTTGTTCCCAGATTGCTCTTGCCTCCTAATTTATTCATGAAGTGCATCTGATTTCCAGAGTACTCAATGAAATGCACTGAATATGTATCAGGATCATAATTCTCATACACCACAGCTGCCTGGACTAGCTGGTTGGCATGACTCCTGACATGAATTGTCTTTAATAAAAACAGAGAGTTCAGCACAAAAACATATCAAATTCTCAAAAATGCCCAGTAGAAAAAAAAATCTTTGTTCTGAACAGAACTTTGTGAGCTAGAGCATACAGAGGGGTAGTATAAGGCAGCCTTGAAGAGAAAGGATTAAACAACACTGTTTTAATTCAACATGTCCTGGGACAGTCAGTTTCATGACATTCATTTGCATTGTCTGTGAAACTGAGATAAATAATACTTATCTTGCAAATTCATTGAGATACATGAAAGCACCTCTCTGAAAATCTTTTTATAAACATCATACTTCAATAGCATTTGCTCCTTAGCATGAAATTGGCTCTCAAGCTGTTCTTGGCTTTTGCATGAATTTGATTTTGTGCCAAATAAACATTTTTTTTCCCTTCTGTTTAATTTGTCTTTGTCTATTTAGTTTAAAGCTTGCCCTTCTGGATGAAGTTTCAGCCAGGGGCTTCATGAAAATGCATACGTTTCTTATTTGCTGCCTGCGATGAAGGTAGCTGTGCAAAGAGGATGTTATGTCAGTCTGACACTTGGCCACCCAGTGTGGAAGAATGCTATACATTTGCCTTCTCTTATTTAGTGTGGATGGCATCTTTCTCCTTACAACTCTATTGCATTAAAGCATAAAAATATTGGATAGAAAGAAGTTTTTTTTTTAAAGTATTTATTTTTTAGTTCTGTGTAAAGCAGCACATGCTTTTCTCTATCTTACCTTTAGTTCTCTTTTTATCAAGATTTAGGTGTATGATACATTAAGGAAATAAGCAAATTCTTCAGGCTGACCTTGCTCTCTTGAGGAAGGCATAGAGACAAAGATATTTCAAATATTGGGTTTACACATATTATTTAAACTTTAATTGAATTATTTAAACTTAAATTTATTCTATCAAAAGAAAATGCTACCCAGGCCAAGACTCAGAGCAGACAGAGCTGGATAAGCGCCTACATGAAGGCACCCTGTTATAAAAGCTTGGAATGCTCCTGTCATGTATTTCTGATGGAAGCTAGGAGAGTGTAGAAGAGACTAATTTATGTGTTTTGCCTAACATTACACTTGGGAAATGTTTCCACTTAATATGCTAGATTTCTGGGCCTATCTATTTCACAAAAATTCATCAAATTTGGTCCAGAGTGACGTTTGAAAATCTTGGTCAGTCCTCTTTAACATTTTTAATAGAGTAAAAGCTCTAATGCTAGTATAGTTTTTAAACATGGACTACTCATGACACTGTATTTCCCAAGTCTACAGTGTGCTCAGGAAAAAGTTTTTGAAATTAGCATTTAAAAAATATAAAAATTTTAGAGTGACACAGTTGTAAGCAAGGATAGAATTGTCCTTATCTAAATCATTAAACTCCTACCAGATTGGATATTGACTGTAACAGACACAGTTTATGAAGGAGGTCTACTGTGCTAAAAAAAAGATAAGGATGTCAAAAATTTATCAAGCGTACTATATATGCCTAGCACTCAGATTCATGTCTGTTTGGAATAATGAGATTACAAATTTAATTAATAAATAATAAATTCTTAGTATTTAGCCCTGCAAAACCACTTAGGCATTGAATTTGCCTTAAAATTCCATTTAACAACCAATCTGCTGCATAAAGATCTACACTGAGTTAGAAACATAGGAAGAATACTATTTTAATTTGTAAAACAAATTCTGAAATAAATGGGGTTTTTTTCCCATTTCTAATTTAAATTTTAAGAAGTTATTGTACTCCAAATATTATAATTTTTATTTCATAGTGCATCAAGGGGAGAAGGCAATGAGGTTAGCTGAAGCTGATGTTACACATGATCTTTCAGTACTTTGTGCAAACGTATGCCAAAGCATCTTATGGAGGATTTATGCTCGCTGCTTCCCTTGGCTTGGAAAGGATTAGCAGACATGCTAGCCTGCATAGTGGTTCTCATCTCCTGAAAACTACCCATTAGTTATTACATTTAAATGCTCACTTATTTCGCTTGCTGGCCTAGGGAAGGATTCAATTGTGGTTGCAGTTGCCACTATGTCAGAGGACAGGCTTCTCAGCACAGTTCTCCTTAGATATATAGCCACTTTTTTTCTGTCAGTTGCAGATAAAGTAATAATATTTTTTTCCACCAGTAGAAATCTGTTGCAAAATATAATAATTTATAACAATGTTTTAAAGGTATCTCCCTAATCATTGTGTATAAACTTGACTTTTTCAAAGCACAAAAGATCTTATAATAGTTTGATGGCTTTAAGACCTGGAGCACATAGAGTGTGTTAAAGTGTGAGTGTTTTGGGGGAGGGAGGTCATTTCAGCTGCCATCACAAAGCTTTTCTGGAACAGCTGCTCAGTCTATATGTTTTTAGAACTTGTATCATTAATGAAAAGAAATCCTAATTATAGGAGGAAAGCAGTTTAAATTATGTCAAAAACTCTTCCTTTCTAAGGTTTCATCTTCCGGTAAAAAAACATTTCATTCAGATTGATTTACATTGTTTCTGCTTGGAGTGTGTAGCCTCCAAACAGCTAAAATAGTTGTATCAGTACCTGTGACTCAGTACATAAATACCTCATGCTCTCCACTAAATTTTCCTAGCCATTTTTTTTTTTTCTTTTGGCAGGGAGAAAAATGGAGAACAGACAATAGGTGAGATAAGCATCGTATTTCATCTAGGGTGGCAAAGAGAGCTGTCTGTTGCTAGACACACATTTCAGCTCAAGACAAGGGATGAAAACTGCCCAGCCACCGCTTCAGGACTCCAAAGTGTTCGGTGGAGCTGACTGAGGAAGCTGTAAACTTGTCTCTACAAATCACTATACAGATGAATTATCAGTTAGGAGGGGAAAAAGAACCCAAACCCCTCAATTTTCCTTTACCCAGAATGCTCCGTCATTCAGGAAAAATGAAACAGAAAAACCCTCACAAACAAAACTAAACCAAACCAAAACCAAAACCAACCAAACAAACAAAACCCACAAATCAAAGACCCCCCCCCACCAAAACAGAGAACAAAAAGAAGAAAAAACAAACCAACAAAACAGAACAAAAAAACACCGAACAGACAAGCAAAAATATTGTAACCAAGCTTGTACATCACACCTTTGATTATCATTAGGTGAACAGATATTAAAAAAAATTAATCAAATTAATCTGTCTCTATGCTTCATATACAATCTCATCCTGATTAGAGATTGAATACACAAGCACAAGAAAATGTGCAGTGAGTGTACCTATTCACCTTCTTTGAAATATCAGTGTTCCCATCTGGCGGGCTCCCTGATTATTTACCTTCAGATAAGCTTTGGGAAATGTTGCTTTTAATCTTTGTGAAATACATCCGTAATTTGGAGAAGAAGAAATTACAATCAAAGCACTTAATGGTATCAAGACCTTCACAGGATTTGAACCAAGTTTGATTGATTGGTATTTTGAGCCAGATGTTGGCAAAGATGCTGATTCTGTGTATTTTTAAACTTTCAAGTAATAGAAACGCTCCCCTAAACTGAAATATCAAAACCAAATCTCTTCCTGAAACTGCATGCCCCTCCTAAAGAGAGATTTCTTGTGAGATATCTTTGTAATAACCTCTGTTGGGTGAAATTATCAATCAAATGCCAGTGAAGCTCTACTTAGTTGCACTTGGTAGTTTTCCTGCTTCATTAGCTCCTAATCTCTCCATCAGCTGAGTGATTTTCTGTTTCAAATATTAGATGCTTATATTTGTGCTATTTGGTTTGTAAATGCTAGGAAGAGGAAACAAGAGCACAGCTCTCTTTTATTTGGAACTTTCCCTCAATAAATCCACTGTCATTTGTGCTGCAGACGGCAGCTCCACTGCTACTGGGAGTGGTGTGATTTATCCTTCTATACAGGGGGCTTTTACAGAAGCTGTAGGTGTTGGAGAATGTATTTAGAGGGGGGAAAGGAATCCTGTGTCTAAGGAGAAAATTTGTATCCCGAAGGACAGAGTTGGGTGCCAGTCTTTCATTTGTTTAATCTTCTTACGTAGTCTATTCCCTGTAACTATTCTGTCTCGGCTTCCTTTATTTGATGTGACAGCCATGATGGGGCTGGAGTAGTAAGTACATGCTATCAGTGCTTAAGGAATGTTTTATCCTGTTATCCTCATATTTATCAGTTTAAACGTGGTGCTGGGTATATTCCTCTTCCTAGGCAGATAACACTAGCACAACAGCACAAATCTCACCCCCTCTGTCTCCAGGGACAGTCCTGTTGTACAGATTTGACATTTTAAAAATTTGATTCATATGGCTCAATGAGTTCAAATGTGAAGCGGTAGATTGGGTAACAGCAGTTTGATATTTCCACACTGAACTGAAAGAAAAACCAGCTCTTTTCTCCCCCTCTTGCTACTAAGGTGATTGTCGAAACTAAACTAGATGGGTTTGTTGAGTACAGACTGTGGGAAAAAGCAGCTTCTCTTCTCTTAGGGAAAAAGGAGGGAAAAAAAAACCAAAAAAAAAAAGAAAAAAAAAAAAGGCCAATGGAAGAAAAAGGAACAATTCTGTGACTTTGCAAAGAAGATATTTTCAAAACTTCTTTAATTTCAAAAAAGAAAAAGAGGGGGTTTTTTTCTCCCTCATGCCCATTTTGTTTTATGGGATGATTGGTTTGGTTCTGGGATGTTTTTTTGGGGTGGGAGTTGTTTATTTTCCTCTTTTTCTTTTTTTTTTTTTTTTTTTTGGGGGGGGTTAGGTTTGTTTAGCTAGGCAGGGATTTTTGGAGTTTTTCATAAAATCATTCACCTAATATTCTGAATTAATAAAAATTTCTGTCCTTTGTATTGACAGTACCATTCACAAAACCCTACTTCTGGTATTCCAAATTAATTCTATACCTGAAAGATGCAGGACAAGTCTTGCAGGAGGAGTAAAATTCTTTCTTGGGGTGGCACAGACATTTTTTCATAGAGCAGGAAATAGAAAGTTAGTCAAGTCCCTTTACACAACACATTTCCTTCCTTTCCTTCCAAACGTCTTGGCTAAACACACCACATTACAAATTGCTGCATTGGTCACCAAGATAAAAAGCATTTAAGGGATGGTGGAAGTTTAATTTCTACAGAAGAGAAAACATCATCAGATTCCCCATACTTTCATTAATTCTGCCTCCCAGTGTGGCTCATTCTTATGGCTAAAAAGACAAAAAATCCACTCACCCCATTGTCTGAGCAAGGTGGGGCTGTTTGTTAGGACATTCTGGTGTAGGGATGTGACTCCTTCTGAGCCTGGGGCTTTCTCATCTCCCAGGAGAGCTGGGCTGCTGTGGCTGGTTTGGAGACCACTGGAGACCAGCACAGCCTTGCAGAAACATTTGTTCCAAACTCCACAAACCCAAAAATCCACACAGTTATTCTAACCCCACTTTTTCTCCCTTATCTCCACATCAGTATACAGCAATGTATGCTCTATACAGTATATACACCTCAGTGTATAGCAATATTTTTTTCTACTTTATCTAGTTTTACTAAAAGACGTTCTGTTTTTTATTCCATGAATATTGACACTGTGTAATCACTTTTCCTGGGCGGAAGAAAAGCTGTGATGATAAGCCACCAGTGAGGTCTTGGCTTCCATGTAATGGCTTTTATTTCAACAGGGAGGCATTTATCAGTGGAGTGTGCACTGGAAAACAAGGTTCCATGGAGAGCAGCCAGAACTCAGCATTGTCTGCACTGACCTGCCAGAGGCTGCCAGGAATAGCAAAAAAATCCAGTTGTTTTCATACTAGCTAAGCTGCTGTGGGTTGTTTTTAATTGTTTCTTTTAAAATATTCATTTCATTCTAATAGAAATGTGACTATGGTATCTGTGTGATGAAGTATTATTTAATTTTTCATTATTTCTTTGAAAACACTTGGTAGAATACTTGAATATATCAGCAGGACACTGACAGCAATTGTATTGCAGTGCTCATTGTCTCTCCCTCCTTTTTCCTCTGTCTCAACTCTTTAAATTCAATCCTCTGTTTCCTCTGGTCGAGTGGTTGACTTTTTCTATACTGCTAGGAGCCAGCCAGATGGTGTTTTGGGCTTTCTCCTAGAGCACAGATCTCATTAAGCCAGGAGTCAGTGGCTTAACAGGTCTTTATCCGTGTTTCCTCATGACAAAGACAGAAAATCCAGATTAAATAACCCAGTTAGATGCTGCTCTTCAGCACAGCTTTGCAATTTTGTCTTGTTCCTTCAGATGATGATGCAACGTATCTGACAGTCCATGTGCATGCATATCTGTCCATGTACACACACACACACACACGTGCCTGTCCCCATGCCTTTTCTCTTGTGAATGCAATTTTAGCTTTCCATTTATCCCACCGAGGCACAAACTGCTCTAGCCAGCTGTCATATTATTTGCTCAGATGAAAAGTACAGCTGAGTGAATTGTGTAACAGTACATATGAGTTTCTTATTTTTCTGATTACTATATAAATTATGGACTGAAGGTATCAATATCACATTTTCTAAGTTTTTTCCAGTGTATTAGAAAATATACTTCCATATATTTTCCAGAATATTTCCACATGTTTTCTGTAGTGTTTGCTACTATACTTTAGTGTTTTCTACTTGTGGAATAAGGGTGAGATGTAATATTTAAAATTCATCCATTGTAAAAAGGTTATCAACAAAATTTTTATTAATCTCTAGTTTGTAAGACTTGGTGATACTCAATTAGTGTACAAAGCTAAAGTGTGCCTTAACACCCCACTCTTACAGGAAAGGGGGAAAATAAAACTGTCTCACATGATGTACCTTTCAGGTACAACAAACTCCTACATATTTGATAAGGACTTAGAAAAAAGAAGAACCAGTGGAAGAGAATGCTTCCCACATTAGTAATTACATAAAAAGTACAAAACAAAGAGGTAGCCTGCTTCCAAATAAAGAGGTTTATCCTTTATAACTTGTCCTTAATAACTTGTCCTTATTAAGACATGGCTCTGATACAGTATATTTTGTATGGTCAGGCAAAAAGATACTTGATTCAATACCAGAATATTATCCAATAATTTTTTATTTATTTAATGAACATTCTTTGGTGATGGGAACTGGTTCAGCAGGAGTTAGTTTTTTGCATTTACATGGCATCTGAAGAACTGCAGTTGCAGATAAAAGCTTAAAGGGCTATGAGCATACATGCCTATTTCAATTCGTCCTCCTGCAATCAGGTCTCTATGATGAGATGGCAGAAGGAAGAGGTGGGAAAGAAAGGCAAGAAAAGGAAGTAAACAAAAGAAACAGGTCATAGTAGAATATATTGATAAATTCTTCTTAGAAGGCTCACTCAGCATCCTGAATCATGTGTTTCATACATAATTATGTAAGAGTTTCCATAACCTAACTGCTATATACCTTCTGCTGCTATAATCAAAAGTGATAGGACAGAGCTGGATGTCTAACAGAGACCTCCAGCTTTTCTCTCATCAGCCACCAGTTAATACCACTCAAGATGAACACACTGGCACACACCAGCAAGAGCTACACAGACAGTGTGAGCCCGTTCTGCTTGTGACTGGCACAGCACAGGGAAGACAGAGTAGATGTGGCTGTGGAAAGATGAGGAGAGAGAAAGGGTATAAGGGAAGCGAGCAAGGCTAAAAGCTAACACAAAAAACAGTCTTGGTAAATTTGGCCCAGTATGTTGGTTTATCCATTTGTGTCTACATGAGATGACTCCACACAGAACCAATCTAGGACTGTGACAGAAGTATAAAATATGTTTCTCCTTCAGCATCCACCTCAAGTGTTTTTTGGTCTTGGTCTTTGAGACTGGGGTAAGTAAAGGACCCAGTGGTAAGTGGAGGATCCAGTCAAATGTGTCATCTTTATCAAAAGATGCAGCCCTTGATACTTACCTGGATAGTCTAAACCAAAGAAATTTTGGAGGTGAGTGAAACCCACATTAACAAGTGTTACTGAATTCTTCATATTACTGCATACATTTTTCACCTCAATGAAATCTATTTCCTTTTAAATCTATTTGCCTTTTGTGTATGCAGAAGAGTTTACTATCTCTCTTATAATTTCTCCTGGTAATATTATAGCTTCAGAAAAAAAAATCTATGTTGTGTAAGTTGCATGTCTTTAAAAATTAATAATTGTAGCATTGCTTTTTTCCCCAACTGTTCTGAATATGAACAGAACAACCTGGAAGCGAATCAAGTACTGGATAGAAATGGACCAACTTATATTCTCAAGTAATTTCACCTTCCATTTGAGTAGAGCCTCAAGGAATCACAACAAAACATTGATAATGCAATTGAGACAACAAAATTACAATGAGAACATAAAAATAGCAAGTATGAATGCACACATGCAAAATCTGACTATTTAGTGGGAAATATGCTTTCCTTTATTATTCATTCACCTATGCCACCAAATGCCTTTAAAATGGATGGGCTGGTTAGCTCTCTGCTCTGTACCACATCTCCAGGAGGACTGACAGCCTAGCTGCACATCTGTTGTGATTGCAGAAAGGTGGGGCCTATGCCTGCAGAGACCTCTTCACCCATGAATTGAAATATCTGCGTGTTTCTAATGCAAAATCAGCACTAAGATTCTTAATTTTTCATTGTGGGAATATCTGCCCCCGAAACTTTTTCACTAGTACCAGCCTAATGTAATAAACACTTGTCCCAGTTTAGGGAAAATTCGGGAGAAAACCTCTGAATGGGATCTCTCTAGAAAGCAGTTCCCCAGCTGATTCGGGAACAAGACCTCCTTGGAGAGAAGTGGAAAAAAACATGTTTATTTAACAGGCAAAGCACTTCCCAGCACAAAAAATAAACAATGGTAAAGAACAAAACCTCTCACCACTCCAAGAGATGACAAATCTGGAGAGTCCCCCACTGTGGGCTGCGGCTCTGCTCTCTCAGTCTTTATCAGTCCCTCTGGTGCTGGAAAACGCCGCAGCCAAATCCAGGCCCCACTAGGCCACAGGTGTGAGCTCGCGGTGCTGTTCCGGAATTGCCATCCAGAGCAGGTTTGAGTAGTTACAGGAAAAAAAAAGGAAAAAAAAACACAGTCCAGAGAACTTCTCTGCCTCAGCTAGCCAAAAACAAACAGAAAGCAAAGGAGAGCTCTCGGCCACCATCCACACTGCAGACAGCACAGGCTGTGTGTGAAGGAAAGCCGAACACTCTGATCTTTATGTTTTGAAAACAACCACCTCAGACATTCCACCATTTCTCCTTCTCCCACCTTCACTCTCTGATCCGGTTTTAAAGATGCAAAACTTATTTCTGGGCTACACAAATGAATGGGGATACAACTTCATCTCAGCCCAGGACAACTCTTGATATTATATGATGAGTATCAGGATGAGCACTCATTAAAGGGCCAGAGGTTGGCACATCAAGTAATGGGCCCACGCTGATGCTGTACAGATGGTGGATAACTACTTAGACACAGCAACTAAGAATTCTGAAAATTCAGATTTTCTTTTTTTGATCTGCAGTCAATCATACTCATGGATGCTCAAATACTTGACAGGTATTTTACTGCATCCAAAGTAGTGTAGAAGGTTTTAAAGTTAATTTTTTCTCCATTATTTTTATATTTTTCTAGCCTTCTTATCTCCTGTTTGTCTTAAGGTACCCTGGACTCCCCCAAAACGGAACAAATGGAACACTCTTAAGTTAATTCATACTGTTATGTTTTGGTTTTATATCAAACAATTAAAATACCAATATTTGTTTCTCTAATTTTAAATCCCCTAAACCAAATCCCAAAGCAGAAGAAACAGACAACTACCCCTCTGCTTATTTCCTCACTTGCAACCTTTAAGACTAACAGATTCATTTTATCAAGGCAAATTTGTCTGCATTAAGTGGATTTAAACTCTTAAGGAGCAATTCTTTAATCTGTACATATCTATTTCAATCTTTCATTACTTGTAAACTGATCTCAGGCTTGAACTGATTTTCTCTGTTTTTCTGTAAGGAGAGACACAAAGTAAGTGTTTAACAATGCTGCTGGTGTTAGAGTATCTCATCCTTATAAACTGTCTGATATCAATTAGAAGTATCCCAGTGGTTTCTCTAATCCTTTGATTAAGTGTTTCAAGGATAACATTTCAAAATGCAGCAAAGGTTGTGTCATTAATATATATGTACATGGGCTGTGCACTCACTGTTCTCACTCCAGCCCAACATGAAAAGCAGGCAGGAACCAACAGATGCACGCAAAATATTTTGTTCCACAAAAGGAATTGATTGCTTTTCTCCTGCAGATTGATTTTACTGCAGTAAATTCTCAGAACATTTTGAGAGTATCTGAGAACTACAATAGAGAGCATCCCTTTCTAAAAAACTTTTTCTTTCTAAAAACTATTCTGAGAAGATAAACTGGACACTGCACAGTCCAATATGAACAAACAGGTGCACATCCTTTATTTCACACAACTTATTTTTATAGAGTTTTCTCAGAACTCGTGTCTGACTCCAATTGGTCAATAGTTTTCTTGCCAATTACTCTATTGGTTAGTAAGAGGTATTTTACTTGTCAATCAAACCTTTCTATTCTTGATTAATTTACATATTTTGTCCACTGACTCCCATGAAACAGATTTCTTATTTAATGCAGGTGCAGTTGTTTTTCACCCAGGAATAACTTGTAATCATTTAGCCTCATTCTTAGGATGGTTTTCACACAGGAACACAGATGCCACTCAGCTGCACACAGAAGTGACAAGGTAGCATTAGTTTAGCAGAGCAAGGCCTGATGTTATAAGGCCTTTCTCTTAATATCCATCTTCCTCTAAAAACATTCTCACACTACTCCTTTTGTTTTATGTATGAATTAATGAACTTTTTAAAAATAAATATCAGATTCAAAGTTAAAATTTTAACAAACATGGCAACAAATTTTGTACTTGTCATACAAAATTGTCTTACAGAAATGGCAGAGGCTGCACAGCTACTCTGCCAGCACATAATCAGGTACACAAAGTGCACAAGAAGGCAGGGCAGAAAAAAAGAAAGCATTGTACCTTGGGAAAATGTATTCCTCCTTGTTAAATCCTCCTTGTCTTCCTCCTCTTAAATCCCTCTTGATTATAAACATGATAGGGAGAAGAGACTCAGACTGATGTCTGTGTTTTTCATAGAACTTCATGTTACTATTTTTGACCTACAAAAACAGTCTTGGTTGTCCCGCAAAGAAATTCACAGTGATTGTACACGGACCTTTGGAAAAACAAAGCAAGAAGTTACCAGACCAAATCATTCTAGATAAGAGGCGATGCATCTTAGGAGGTAATCAAAAGTCTGAGAATTTTCACAAACAGCACAAATTTTCTCTTAATTTAAATGCCAAACCAAACACCAAGAGATGAAAAAGTTAATGTACAAATGGCATGAACTGAAGACACGCTGAGTAAACAAGAGGAACAAATTGCTTTAGACACTGTATTTTCACTGATGTCCATGCTTGTGATAGAGTCTTATTTTCTTCACTCACTACCTATAAAGTGGAGTAAAATTGATCATATTTTTCTCTTTTTTTTTTAGAAGTTTCTTATTCTACAAATTCTAAAGTGAATTTGTATGAGTCTTCAATTAAAAATATCTCCTGAGATGTCTCTGACCTCCCTAAGTACTGTCCCTGAACACAGCTATGATTCAGTTTCAAAAGTTGCTTTTGTTTCATTCCAGTTGGTGTATAATATATGCAAAAGTATGTAGTATACTTCTGTGATTGTTCTTAAAAAGGATGGGTTTTCTTTTCTTCATCATCCATTTTGTGCCTATTGGGACCTCAATGTCTCAGAGGTTTCTGTGATTGTTTGCCATTGAGAAGCATAGTAGAGTACTGGAATATTTCTGTTACAATAGTTTTTCCTAAGGAAGAATGGCATTGTCAAACCCATCCTGCCAAATTTCTTGTTGCTCACAAACTTTATATTTTGAAAGCAGTATTGTGTTAAGTATTTTCGAAATAAGTTTTCTTTTCCTTTTGCAAATGACCTATTTAATGTGTAAGTTCTATATTTCTGCTGTATTTTCTGTGTTTTGATATATGCTTTTAAGATATGCCAGATTTGCTTTTCACATATTGTAAAGCTGAGTTTTATATTTTGTTTCTGTTGCATATAGCATGTTCTTCTCTAAATCGTGTGTCAAAATACAGGAAACATTTAACTGTATTGCAGTTTAGTAGAGTGGGCAGTATTTAATGCAGTCTTAAAGCCCTCTGTGACATTCCTGAAACAACTTTTACTAGTGTCTACAATAACATTCCTATGATTCAGAGCTTGCATCATATTTCTGCAATGTCTTCCAGATTCTGTGCAGGGTCATAACATACTAAAATACAGCAACAGTGAG
>VWZN01013589.1:66013-76090 GCA_013396955.1 Regulus satrapa | reverse complement strand
GTCTTTCATTGTGCAGTGGTATTTATCACTAGTGTTGCTTTCATACTTTAGCTAATAGGGACAAACTGCACAGCCTTTAGAACAAGTTCTGGCTATGTTGGAAGGAAGATGCAGGTCTGCTGTAGTTCTTTCTCCTAAGCAAAGCTACTGTCCATTTCTGTCCTTGTCACTTGCAACCAAGAAATTATTTCAGTTTTTCCTCTTTTCAGGTTGTCAAGTTCTGAAGAACAGTGTTAAGGCACTGGAAGAACACTCTTTTTTGTCCTGTAAAGTCATATGATTTTGAGATTGATCACTTTTTATAACATTTTTCTAGGGATTTCATCACATAATTAAACCTTTTCTCGAATCCTAGCTTTTCTTTGCTGTATGCTTCTTCAACAATCCACACAGTAAACAGTCTGAAATTGCTCTCTGATTTTTGATCTAGGAACTTAGCCGTGAGCACAACTTTCCTTATATTACCCTTGTTTAGCTTTAAGACTATCCACCACTGGGAACTGTGGCATTGCAGACAGGTCTCCAGGATAGGTGACCACAGGGGAGCCTTAGGATGCATTACTGTTTTTGCCTTCAGTGAAAACAATCCAATAGAATGAAAATAAAATTATATTTTCATTTGTCTGGGCCTCTGTCAGCTACTGCTTGCAAGCAGTCAGATTTCATGTTTGTTTTCCTTCCTTTGTCTATGGCTGATCAAAGCATCCTCTGATAGATTGTGATGTATATCTTTTAAGATCAATACACTTATACCAGCTTTTATCTAGTGCGGACTATCCTAAATCACTCCAGTTTTCATTATTAGTTTTAGGGGTTTGTGAACCTCAGAGCATTAAAGAATAATATTTGAACACTATTTACTTATGAAACTGTATTGTTTATAATTTTCAGAAGCATTTAAATGAAAGAGTTATTAATTTTAAACATGACCCCCATTCTGCAGCAGTGTAATGAAAGGGCAGTGTCAGAGAACAGGTGGCTTTCTGGGCTCTTTTTCATGATTCTACATGATTAAAGGTTTCATAACCAAGTCATCAAGATTTTACTGAGGAATTACTCTTTCTGTTAATGATTTTAGGCTGTACTGATAGTTGTGTGGACTGAATATTTGTGTCCATATGGTATGTATAGCATCAGGATTATCAGCTCAATATGTCAATTGAAAAGGAAAAAAAAAATTAAAACAACAGTTTAAAAAGATATCTGGAACCTGATGGACTTTCTTTTTGTTGACTGTAATAATTCCATTATAACAGATGTATACTTGAAGAAATCTGCTCATCTGCTTCCTGGAGAAGTTAAAAATCATAATTTAAATTCAGTATAGCAATATAACACCATAGATTTGCACAGAATTTTTTTAACCAGACCTGGAATGAAATTCTCCATTATGGATGATATTTATGGAGACATAGCAAAAGTTCAGTGAGGTTGGACACATATATTTTAGGTATGTTGCTGTCTTGGTTTTAAAAGACAAAGGTGTCTGCTAAGGAAGGCAGGAGCCTCCCTTGGAACAGAAAATGAAACCTCCTCCCTCCTAATTATAAGCTTTAAATTAGGAGACTCTCAGGCAAAGATATGAAGATAGGAATAACAGTTCTTTACCGGCAAGAGAAAAAAAACCAAACAAACAAAAAACAAATTACAACTCAGTAGGAATATTAAAATAAAATGCAGTAGTACACAACAAATATCAACAAAAATCAAGTCAGGATATGATGACCTGACACCCTGTCAGTCAGGGTGGTGGGAGCAGTCCTATTAAATGCTGGCTGCAGTCCTCCTGCAGTGACAGATGCGATTCTGTTGGAGCAGATCCTCTAGAAGGGTGCAGTCCTCCTCCAAAGGTCCACTGGTGGTGTAGAAAGGCCTGCTCTTCCTCTGAGGAGCCAGTGGAGAGAGGTGGTGGTGGTGGTGCTCTAAGTCCCGGATTTTATTCCAGTGGAAATGCCTGGCTCCTCCCCCTGGGTGGAGCGTTTCCCAATGGGATGATGTAATTTCATCAGTCACTCGATGGCCCATTAACAGAAGAGATCTTCCTGGACAAGGGTGGGTAGTAGAAGAGATGAGAACACTGCCCCTCCTGGGCTCAGCAGATGGTGACACAATCCACAGCCCTGGTCAAATCCTGCATTGCTACCTATGACAGATGTTAATCTTACAAGTTGGATCCTAGGCCTGTAATACTGGTCCCCCTGCCTCAGAAATGTGTGCTTTCAGGACAGTTTATTTCAGGACAGTTTATTTCACTTTATTTTGCTGTAGCAAACCTTGTGTATACTCATGGGCGTCAGAGCTGGCCTCAGTCACATTTCCACTCCTGACCTTTAGGGAAACCTTTCTATTTATCCTGCAGGCTTATTAGTCTATTCATTATATTTAAAATAGTATAATAGAATCCCTGAATGTTTGGTTTGGGAAGGACATTAAAGATCACCTAATTCCAATCCACCTGCCAAGGGCGGGGCATACTTTCATTGTATTAGGTGACTCAAAGCCCCATTCAGCCTCAGATTAAATACTTTTAGGGATGGAGCACCCACAAGATTACAATTTGATTTGTTAATTAAATTAATTAGTTTTCAAATTACATCATGAAGATACTTGTCTATGGGATATGAACAAATATGAGCTATTCCACTTCTCTTTAACAAGAAAAGTCTTACCATGATACAGAAGTAACTTCCATGGAGCAGCAAGGCCATTGAAATGAGACATTTAAAAGAACTTTTAATTTCACAAAAGCAAATACAGCATTTTTTTTTCAAAAATACATACAAGCTAGTATTGTCAGCATTAGTACAGTCTGGGAGATAAAGATATGGAAGACTGGACAGTTATCTGAAAAATCATTGCTATTCATTTACATTCATAGTGTTGTGAGCAGCTATATTTTTAAAAACTCTTTCTCTATTGCATGAATCTTTACCAAGGAAAGCTTGTTAGAAGTCTGGTTTCCAACATAGCATGCAAAATGCTTTTGGATTTTCAGGGCGTGAAACCAGGCTTACTTCAAACACTTATATTGTATGAACAGAACTATTAATTTCACCTTGAGAAAAATCTGTTAATATAAACCAGAAATCCTAGACCCACGTTATTCTGGAATTTTTCTCTTCCAGAACTCTAGTGCAAAAATGACAAAGCAGTCATTAGGGACCATTCAGAAGTGTTTAATTATATTTTCAGAGTAATTGAAGAAATGTTAAAAAATTTCTCAGTTCCCATAGTGTTTCTTCTGGATTTGGCTTCTCTGGGATTCTTTTGGGTTTTGTTTTTAGAAATCAATCAGCAATTTTGTCTATAGGAATGATGCTTCAAAACAATTGTATTTGCCTTCCTACTCAGTGAAGCCTGCACATTGTATACTAAGAGCAACAATTTTCTTGCAGCATTTCTCTTTTCTTACATGAAGGCTACAGTAAATAGTCATGATAATTCACATTTATGAATATGAAACCTTCTACACTGTTATTTCCCACTGACCTCTCCACTGTGATTTAAATGAAGAGTTTAATGGGAGGTTGTCTGAGTTATACAACATCAGCCCTATTGTTAATCTACTGTTAATAGATTTTAATGGAAATGTAGCTACTCTCTTTTATGATCTATAGTATAAAGTTCACAAACAGACTGTGTTATGTCCCTCTAACACCCCAAGAAAAAGGTCCACTAGTAGAAATTGTGATTTAATGGAACTAATGTCTTATTTCTTTCTTTTTTTGAAACTGTGATTGTATCTGAGATGTGAAGGCAGGTTTAAGTAAAGGAAGATTGGCTGACTATACCTTGTACAAAGGCAATATTTCACATCTTTAGAACAAGACTGACCAGTTAAGTGCTGTGCTACTCTTAGAAGAATTACAAACTGAGGTTTAAGGTTAGCCTCCTGGGCTCCGTGTAGGAAAAGGGTTAGATGCCCTAAAAAATCTTAAGGGATGGTGACAAAAGTGTCTGTATCAAAACCACATGCTATAGGTTGCCATTTTCAGTGTAAAACCATTTTTCAAGTGACATCCTACCTGGATAGGTATATCCAGATAGGATGCACTATAGCAGCACTTGAGCAGATAGAAGCTTCTGACATATCATACTTTGAACAGCAGACAGACATTTCCTAAGTGTTTTACTGAGCCTCAACTTTACTATCATCAACTTTACCTCAACTTCTGAATGTAAGAAAAATAGCAAAGTAGCAGTATTCATCCACGTGATTTTTTTTTCCCTCCCCACTACTTACTTCCATAAGATCCAAAAGACCTGCATAAGCACAAATATTTCTTCTACTGATCACCATTCTTCTAACTGTGAGCTCACGGGTATTGTCTTCTCTCCATCTCCTCTACTGTTTTCTGTGGGGCGCCTGAACAAGTATCACTGTACATGTTACATCTAGAACAGTCCAGAATCATCTCAGACCCATCCCTCATCACACTTTCCAATACATCCACAGAAACACTACACAATCTGCAAAATAGGATTGACTTGGCTAGATCTAGGTTTCTTCTGTAACAGTTCATGACATGGAACTGATTGAATAAGACTACATCACATATTTCTCACCAACTTCTGAAACAAAAGACAAAGTTAGGAGAATTATTGTTAGCCATTCTGATGGCTCAGGCAATTATAGCCTGTCATCAGCAGTCTACCTATAAATATGCACAATTTTGATTCCTGATTGAACTTTATGTCCATAATAAGCAGCTGCCAGGATGGAATTCTTTAAAACTCTCCTGTGAGACAAACATGAGATTGACTGGAGATGTGTTTTTATCTGAATGAAAGAAAATGCCATTCTGACACAGACTGAGGAATTTAGTACCAAGAATTTATAATAACACCTGCTATCAGTGCAGGTGTTATTATATACAGAATACTTTTACATAAAAGCATTGCTGAAATGCATCCTGACATTTGCATCTTTCATTCACTTTCAGGAATTTGCAACAAATGCCAAAGGTAATTCAAGAAATTGGAATAATATGGTACTTCAAATGCTAATTACATTTGGAAAGATGTTCCAAGTCTTCATTGTCATGGGGTTATTCTCCTACAATACAGCAGATCTTTTACCAGCCAATGAATTAACTGAATATAAGTTTTGATTTATAAATTATCAGAAGATAGGTTGGTAGAAAATTTTACAGAAAAATAAACCTCTTTCAAGAGGACTAGAGAAAAAACAAGGGGGCAAATACTGAAATATTTGACAAGACAAGGATAGGTATCTCACAAGGATATCTCACAAGGGACAGATACCTTGACTTCTTTTCATGAAAATAAAACAAACACACTAAACAAGAAAAAGGCAAACCCCGAATTTTTTAAAGACTGTCCTGCATCTTTGACCATAACAGGCATCAAAAGAACTAACTGCATTTTTGCTGATATTCAGTCCTGTGTTTCCACATGAAAATAAGTAGCTTATAATCAGGTTTAAGTTTTTACATTAGAGATAAAATGTGTTGGTGTAAGATGGTGTTAAACCTTTTTGTTTACATATAAGAGGAATCCAGATACATAATGTAAATTACTACATCTGCCGCAATGTTAGAAACTGAATAACAAACAACCTAGGCAGCTCCAGCAATCCTATGTTCAATTATTTCAGAAGAATAATGGACCGAGGTAAAAAATGTGTCTGATGTGAGATCAAAAGAAAGGATTCCATTTCTGGAAACCACTGACTGGTTCCATTTCTGAGTCCACTGACAAGACAAATAAGCATATCAGGCATGAGGGAATCTCACATAGGCTCACATATCTTGCTCAGTTTCCTTCATGTAAGCCAGAAGAAATTTAGTTTTGGTGGTATGCTGTTGGACTTTGCACCCCTGATATATTCCAAATTCACTCAGTGGTTTGCTGTACTTCCCCATAGGTGATCATTGATCACTTAAGAGAAAATTACTTCTGGAAATATCTAAACATAAACCTAAAACACATCTGCCATGTCCCAGCAGCTTCTCCTACTGCTTTCTTAAACTGGTTGGAGGTACGTCCAGAGGGAATCTTCTGGCATGCAAATATCAGTAAAATATAAAGGAAGTAAACAAGAAAAAAAAAATAGATGGCAAGAAAGAGAAAGATGTGTTGATGTTTTAAGATTTGGATGCATTTCATTTGAAGGCTTTGCCTAGGGAGGATGAATTAAATCTGCAAAAAAAAATTGTTGGATATCTTCAGAGACCTCAAGCAATGCATGGACTCCTTTATTAGATGTCAGAGTGAAAGTGGATGGCTGTACTGGTTGGTCTGTTTCCAATAAGCAATTTGCACATCATCTTCAAGCATTCCATGTTGTTGAGATCTTGTCTCCTTCATTCTGGAAGAGAGGCAGATTTTGTGAACTCTCCTTTCTGGAATAATTTTAGTGTCTCTTTCGCTCTTTCAAGGACAAGCAAATACTGGGTTAATGAGGAATAATGAAAATATGTTAAGTAAGAGTCCTGGGTTGGGATGAAGTTGTATCTCTATTCATCTGCTTTAGCCTAGAAATAAGTTTTGCACCATTAAAATTGGATCTGAAACTGAAGGGGAGAAGAGAAGGAGAAGCAGTGGAAGGTCTGAGGTGGTTGTTTTCAAAACAAAAAGATCAGAGTATTCGGCTTTCCTTCACACACAGCCTGTTTGGTTTTGGCTAGCTGAGGAAGGGAAGTTCTCAAGACTGTCGGCTTCCTACTCTTTTTTTCTTGAACTGCTCGAACCTGCTCTGGATGGCAATCCCGGAACAGCACCAGGAGCTCACACCTGTGGCCCAGTGGGGCCTGGCCTGGGCCATGGCATTTTCCAGCACCAGAGGGACTGATAAAGACTGAGAGAGCAGAGCTGCAGCCCACGAAGTGGACTCTCTGCATTTGTCATTTCTTCGGAGTGGCGAGATTTTTTTTCTTTGTTCTTTCATATTTAGTTATTTTTTTTGCGCTGGGAAGTGCTTTGCCTGTTAAAATAAACAGTTTTTTCCCACTTCTCTCCGAGGAGGTCTTGTTCCTGAACCCATTGGGGGAGGAGACTGCTTGAGCCTGTTTTCTGGAGAGATCCCATTCAGAGGTTCTCTCCCAGATTTGCCCTACACCAGGACACTAAGTCTTCAAATATCAAGTAATAGAATCATGATACCACAGAATTTGAGAGGGGTTTGTGTTGGACAGGGCATTTAAATACCATCTAGTTCCAATTCCTTCACCATGGGCAGGGACATCTTTCACTAGACCTGGTTGCCCAGAGCCCTATCCAGCCAGGCCTTAAACAAATTCAGGGATGGGGGATCCACAGCTTCTCTGGGCATCCACTTCCACTGCCTCATCACCTTTTCAGATAAGTTCTTCCGTATGCATGTATTGGTTTGGCAGGGCCTGGTTTGGGGTAGGAGGGGAGCCCCAGAGGCGGCTCCTGTGGAAAGCTGCTGGAAGCTTCCCCCATGTCCTGCAGTACCNCCCCGGGCACGCAGAGATCCCCCCGCAGCCCCAGGGGATCCCCGGGCACGCAGAGATCCCCCTCAGGCCGTGCGGAGGTGCCCGTGGCGGAGCGGAGGTGCCCGCAGGAGCTGTGGCCCGGAGCCGGGCCCGAGCGGGGCCCTGCTTCCCGGCTGGAGCAGCCTGTCCTTGCAGGGCTCAGCCCGCGGGCACACAGAGCCAGGCCGCAGCAGTTTGGGGAGCCCTGGCTGCCCCTGGGGAGCTGCGGCTGCAGCGGGGGCGGTTCGGCTGCTGCTGCCCAGAGTGGAGCCACGCTGGGGAAGGGCACGGAGAGCTGCCTCCCGTGCCAGGGACCCCACGGCCTCTCCGGGGAAGGACTCCTGTGCCGAGAGCAGGAGAAAACCTCGGTGCTGAACGGACCAAACCCCGGGCCCGGCATCCCGGGGCTGTCGGCGAGAAGAAGGGAGGGAAAAGGTGTTTTAAGGGCTTATTTCACTTCTCATTATCCCCCTCTGACTCTGTTAGTAATAACTTAGCAACTTAAGTTGAACCTGCTTTGCCTTTGAAATATTTTCTCCCGGTCATTATCTCACTCATGAAGCATTCATTAATTTTTTTTTTTTTCCTTTTCCCACCTCTGCTGTGACAGGGAGGGTGAATGAGTGATTCTCGTGCATGCCTGGCAGTATGAAACTAGGCAGTTTCAAAGCATGGCAATGCCCAATTTATACCTATTTTTTTAGGGATCCCTTGTCCTCTCTCAACAGGCCTTCATAAAAGGGCCTTTCTGTCTTTCTGATTTAGAGACTATTGTGAAGGTTCATATCAAAGGACTTAGGATAGCTCAGGTATCCTAAGATACATCAGTATCTCTTCTCTTGTCCACTTATGTAGTTCCTCCATTATTAAAGGCCACTGGAGTAGTCCAGCACATTTTGCTCTTGGTGAAGCCATGATGACTATCTCTAATCACCTCCTGGTATTCCATTCACTTTAACAGGAGGATTCTGTTCCTTATCCTTATATTCCCCAGTATTCCTCCTTTTTACCCTTCTTAGAAATGGGAGTATTATGCCCTTTTCTTCGATCACTGGGTGTTTCACCTCTCTGCCATGACTTTTCAAATACAATGGGAACTGGCTTAGTAATTATATCTTCAGTTTCCTCAGGACCCTGTAATGCAACTTTTTTCTTCTCACGGATTCGTATATATTCAGGTTCCATAGGTGGTCCCTAAACTGACCTTCTCTCAATATGGGAGATCGTTCATCCCATCCCTGCCTTTAGGTTCAGGGACTTGAGAAATGTAGGAAGAATGACAGACAGTGAAAAATGAGAAAAAAGTGTACATCAGCCTTCTCTTTTCAGGGTAAATGTACCTGCACCGACTGCCTGTGCATTTCCTTCTTACTCACTCAGCAATGCTATCTCGTCTTTGTTACCTCATTTCTTACACATGGTAACCCAAAGCGTTTAACTTTCAACGCCTAGTTGCCATCTCTCTTCTGCTCCTGTATCCCTGAGGGCAGTTTCACATGGGATGTCTTTCACTAATTCCATGAACAACTGAAACCTTGCTCTCCTAAAATTCAGAGTCTTATTGACTGATAGTTCAATAAGAGTGCAATAGTATGGTGAGTTTGGCAGATTTAAAAATTCTATATCCACAACTGGGTATCTTTATTTTTAGAGAAGTTAATTTCTTAGAGAAATTAAGACTTTAAAGATTCTGTGCGACATGGTAGAAAATAGGGGCAAAACCTTCTTTTATCTTCTTTACACTGCTTTTGCAAAGCTCAGTTAGTATTTAAATACTCATAATAATAAACCTAAAGTATTAAGTAAATACTAAATAGATCCATTTCATTTCTTTCACTGCCTCTCCTGCCAGTGTCATAACTTCATACTTTTTCATTAATTTTGAATGGGTGATTATTTTACTGAGTGAACCACTGGGAAAGCTGGCTTCCATCCCACATCCCACCAGTGCTGGATGTGGCACAGAGTCTCGGTTATGTTGTATATTAGTGCCTGAATAATCTCCCTCAATGTTCATGTGAGGCTACATCCTTGTCCAGAATATTACATTTTGTAGTATTTCGCGCTGTGTCTAATAATTATTTTGTAAGAAACCCATTATGACACTATGACCCACTATCCCATGACAAATTGATCTACCTGGACTTCCAAAAGGTGTGGATGCATGACTCAATCTTAAAAAGTGTTTTAAGCCTGGCACAACACTGGCAAATGTACACAAAAAAATCACAGCTAAATGTTGACAGTTTTTCAAGGGCTTATTTTTCCACACTTTAAAATAAAATCTGCTTATTTATATATAGTTGTCACAGCATGATTTCCTCTGGTTTGAAGAATTACTTCTATTCATGTGATTCTGAATGCAGTTACCTTTAAAAAACAATGTTAGCATAGAATAAATGGGTTCTAAAAGCTAAACAACTGTTGTTTGTACAGTAGACTTTGTTAGCAGATTTTGCCTTGTTCTAGGCAAACAATCAGTTGTATGTATAGTCAATTTGGAAAATATATGGAAAGGACAATCTGACATCGCTACTCTTCTGTCTTTATTTTTTTACCTCTCCTATTATGGCTATTTTCCAAGGTTTGGTAACAAAGAAGCACCTTTGATTTCTCT
>VWZN01013589.1:36050-59570 GCA_013396955.1 Regulus satrapa | reverse complement strand
TATCACTGGTACTAATTATTTTTTAAAGCTACTTATTAAAGAAAAAGTGTTTGGTGTAGAAATGGAAGTTTTCTTACAAGACAACAGGTTTTTAATATCACAAGTCTCTGCGATCTGTCACTTGATATGAATCAGGTGTTTTGTTTCCTTTTTGGTTTGGGGCACTCATTTTCTCTCTTTGCAGGGGTTCTCAACATTAAAAACACTGATAATAAATATATACCTTTCAGAAAATTGCAGTTTAATACCAAAATTTTAACTTAATTTAAATGTTTTAACTATGTATGTGTTGGATTCTTATTTATATTTCTGGTTTGTGCTGTAGATCTGAAATCATGAGTCTGTCTGTAAATCTGAAATCGGGAGTTAGTTTTCAGAAATAACTTTCCTGGAAGACAGAAGCTGACTAGTTTGCTGACTACTGCACGCAGAAAAATGGAAAGTGGGTTGAATTTAGGCCTTAGGTACTCAGCTAGCTTCTTTGATGTGGTGGCCTCACCATTAGTACAGGTGAAAATGAGAGATCTAGGAGGTAAGGGCTAGCAAGTAGCCAGAAGCAGATACTTCCTTTGGCAAAGGGAGGCAGAGGTCTGCGCAAGTGTATGTGCAAGCAGGCTTAAAGTAATCTTAGAGATCCAATCCACAATGCAACCCACCATTTTGATGCTTTATCTGCTTCCTTGGCAAGTGAGAGAATCTCAGGGCTGCCAAGTGTCAAATAATACAAGATAGCATTGAATCTGCTTGTAGTGGAGTTATTTCCCTGCTTGTGGCTGATACCACAAAATGGTCAGAGAGGATTTTTTTTTTTCAGATTCCTCAGAGGTGAATCCAAAGGAACTCAGTTGTAAAATGCATACATATTGAAGACAGTTCTTACCATACTGCTTCCATTTTACATGTAGTAGTGGCTCAAAAGTTGCCAAGAGATGGGGATTTGTTGATAAGTTCACATTTTATAGATTGACAGAAGTATTCATGTGGCATACACAAAAATGATGGCATGCACAATACAATGAAGACTATACTTAAAAGGGATTTCATAACTTGCCAGGTTTCCATTTAATCCTTAATTGGATCTGACCATTGCTTTTGATATTCAACATGAATAAATCTCGTGGGATTCTTATAGTAGTGCTATCCAAAGCTGTGATGATTAAAAACCAGAGTTTTGAAGCATATCACAAATGAAGCCAAGCAAGCTAGAAAAAGTATTTCTAGTGTATACTTTTAAAACAGTTGCTAACAATTAGGATTAAATACTTAAAAGAGTAGGTTGTACCATATGTACCATATTTTTTACACTACTGATAGACTATACCGTGGTAGTTGTCTTGTGTCTTGAGGACAAAATGTAGTACTGGCTGATCTGAGCAAGTTGTTGCTAGACTGGTTTATCAGCCTGGTCTAGTATGACAATCTGTATAGTCAAAATATTCTGAATCATTAAAAAAATGTCTTTACTTAAGGCAGACAAGTTCAGTCTAATGTTAAAGTGGCAGAAAGAAACACTGGACATTCTCCAGCTTTTGAGAAGTGTTTTCTTCATGTTCCAGAGCTTAAAGTCAATCAAATGAATGCAAGGTGTTTTTCAAGGCACCAATAAGTATTTTTCTCCTTTCTTCTCAATCATTTTTTCCTCCTTTTCCTCTCTTTTTTCCTGTCCCACTCCCCTCCTTTTTCCCCTCTCCCCCTACCTCTTTTTTGTCCTCTTTTTGTCTCCTTTTTACCCTTATTATTTTTTTCTTTTCCCCTCTTTTACTGTTCTGTTCCCCAATACCTTTTCTGTTACCTTCCCTCACTTCTGTTACCTCCCCCTTTTCACCTTTCTCCCCTCTGTTTCACTTTTCCTCACCACTTTCACCTTTTTGTCCCTCTTTCACACTTTACCTGCTCTCTTTTTCTCCTCTTTTTTTTTTTTTTTCTCCTTTTTAAGGCAGTCAGGACATAAAAAATTTAAAAGCATAGGGCAGCAGAAAGAAAATGAGAATTTACAAGTTTTTACTTATTACTCCTTAATGAATTTATTCATTTTTCCTTAATGAATAACCCCCTTCATTTCTGTGTGATAAGTGTAAATTATTTCATTTCATTTCCCGTCAGTTTTGCCTGTACTCAAATTCAATTTCTTCCAACTGGTCAAGGTAAGGAGGAGAGGGTGTTATTTATATGTTGATCAGGCATGTTGAATCAACTAAAAGTGTTTTCCTGCAGAAAGATGCAAAAAGTTTTTCTTGGAAAACTTGATTCAATAGATTTCAAATTTTATTGGTTACTTTATAGCTTACTTATAGCTTAGGTTACTATATAGTGAAACAAATATTTCAGTGTGAATTTATATTAAAGGTACGTGGTAATGCAAGTGTGGAGCATTTTTAAGACAACATTCTGGAAGCATAAAGTAAAATCAAGTAGGATTTTGTGATATAACCTGGGACTATGTCAGCAAAGAACAAACACAAAAATTGTGTAGTATATACGCAAAATTTATTAGTTAGTGGATTTTTTAAGCATTGTTTCTCAGTTATACATCTAAAATTTTGGGGTTTATTTTTACTAGTGTTGAGAAACATAAGTTGGGTAGCGATTCTCTTTCAAATCTATGTGAGAATGTGAATGAAATTGAACACTAGCCCCTGAAAGGATACACATAGATTGTGTATGAAGAGGTGCCAGAAGAAAGCGAGCTTTTCTCATTTATGTAGTAGGTGAAGGTCAGGCCGCGTGTTCCTGAGGAAGACACTTAGCAGTCACTAGCTGGAAGAGCTCTGTTGCAGCAGTACTCCAAGCCCTGTGAGCACTTGCTGTGTGTTGTAGAGGAAGGGGTTTTCTTGCTTTCCCACCACCCATCAATGTATTATTGGGAATAAAAATACTCACCAGAACCCACCATTTTATGCAAAGAATGAAGTGTGTTTGGCTGGAACTGAAAGGCAATAAATGATAGCTTAGGCTGATCCTGCTGCAGTGGTGAAGTTCCTGCATTTTAGGTGACAGATGTCACTTGGTAAGTGCTCTGGTTTAAGTTGTCAAGGCTCTGCAATAGCCAAACGGAGTGTTTGAGATGAGAGTTTAAAGTGCAACAGCCCGCAGTGGATCACTGGATGGGTGGAAACATGACTTCTGTTTTTGAACAAATTAATTTTCATAAACTTGTATTTGAAATCTCATAGATTTTTTTTTTTCATCTTTTCATACCCTTACATTTATGAGGACCAGGACAGATGACTGTCTCATTACTTTGATTACTTTCAGTGACAAGTAAAGGGAGAAAGGGATGCTGGCTATCAAGTCCTCACTGTGTATTTTGGTTTATTCTTGACTGGTAATGATGTTGTGTTTTATTTACTGCATTTATCTTCCCTTTGGACAAAGAATGCTGAGGGTGATGTTGAGTCATCTCGCATTTGCTGATCCATGAATGTGGTATGATCTCATACTCCATCCCTGCCTAACATTTCCACTCCACATTTATCAATTTTCTTTTCCACTTGGTGATCTCAGTCCTGTTCTAGTGTTTTAGTCTGTGCTGTTGTACGTTCATGGTCCTATTGTACTAATACAAGTACTTTACTGTAGAAATCCCTACAAAACAGTGGTATCTCAAAAGCTTGTCAGTTGTAAAATCATCTATCTCAGTGTCAGAGTCTGTAGTATGTAGGGTTAGTCAAGAATTAAATAAGCAAAAAAAGAAAAAAGTTTTCTTCTGACATTCGTATGTTGCAAGTGCCTTACCTGCTTCCAGTCTTCTGTGTTGTGCATGCCTCAGGTCTTCTTACTCAGACAAAAAAAGGATTAGTAGTCTTTCATACTTTGTAACAAAAAGGGATTGTGAGGAAATGTTTATATTGAACTTGAGGTTTATGAAACTTATTTACTTTTTTTTTTTTTTTTTTTTTTTTTTTTTAAGCACAGGGCAAGATTAACACTAGAGGGCCACTACAAAACTATAGAAGATCTGTTTTGCTCTTTTCTCTTCCACTCACATATAAAAATGGGTAGGGTTTTGTTAGCTGTACATTGCTTTCTGTTGCAGAACTCTAAGTAATGTCTCTTGATCCATATGATAACATAATTACTCATCTTAAAAATTAGGGCCCACGGCATACCCTTTCTGGCTTGTTTCGAAAGTGTCAGTCTAATTTTCAGTCCAAAATATTCAGAGTCTTCATATGTACTGATTGTTTTTGTTTAGTATAATTCAGTAGTTTAATTCTTAGTTCATTCTCTGTATACACTTCTGTATAGAGAGCAGTCATGTTTGCTTTCAGACTTCATGTTGTTAGGCTGAAAGCCTAGATTGGCTTTGTTTCATTACATTCTGGGGAAACTAAGAGCTTGTTGGGTTCAGCTTGGAAAAGGGGAGGCTGAATGTGACCCCACTGCAGAGTACAGCTTCCTCTGGGGAGGAAGTGGAGCGGATGGTGCAGATCTGCTCTCCCTGGGGAGCAGTGATAGGACGCGGGAAAGAGGAATGAAGCTGAATCAGAGGAAGTTCAGATATACAGATATGAGGCTGTATTTATGAAACAGTTAATGAAATTACTGCTTGTAATCTTGTTTCAATTGTCTTTGTTTAACCATTCATTTTGAGTTGGCTTTTTTCCCCACATCTTCTAATCTACTTTCCTCACATTTAATAATCCCCCATGTTGTAGTATGGATGGAAAAAATAGTTAATCCCCATCCCCTGACCAGCTCCACTACATTTTCTGTTGTCTTGGGGAATGATCTTTTGTTTCATCTAAGAAAGATGGTATAATTTGCTAAGACAATGTAAGCTTATAATTCAGTTTTCCTGCCATTCTGCTTCTAATTTTTCTGTTTCTAATTATTTTTTTACTACAGAATCTTTTCAATTTCCTTTTCTCTTTGATTAAGTTTTAATAAAGCACCTTTATTGAAATTAAGGTGAATTAATGTATTTGTAAGTAGCAGTAGGTCCAAGGTACATTTTTAAACTACAGGATAGTTTAAAAGCCTTCTAAGCCTTCAGCCTTGAAGGCTTCGAAGGCTGTCTCATACTTCCCACAGTAAGTTTCTGTGGTCTACAGACTGTAACACTGATAAGTTACTGAATACTGGTGGTGAAGTCTTCCAGTTGAAGGTTGAGGTTTTGTTTTAGTATGAGGAGAATAAGAGGAGTGCAGACAGAGACTAGAAGAGGATGTAACAAGTAGGTGAACTGGGGAGGAGAGGAAGAGTTGTGCTAAAGGTCGGTGTATGGGAGCAGCAAATGGGGGTCAATCCGTGCAAAGAAATGTGGTGTCTGTAGATACCATTGAGAGCATGACCTGGTAGGAGAGGGAGAAACTGTGAACTCTTGGGATAGGCTGACAAGGAGTTGGATCGGGGAAGAACACTGGAATAGGAGATGTGGTTATATGAACGAGTGACTGAAAAAACTGACGTGAAAGACTGTAAGGTTGAAAAAAAGGCTAATATGAAGTGAGGTAGAAGAGAAAATTAAAGACTGAATGGAATGGGTCATACAACTAATCTAACCATACAGTAGATGCATTACTTCTCATGTCTTTAACAAGTATTTAAAGACATGAGGATTACATTAATAATTATTTAGAATAGTCAAATGCTTTGTTCTGTGAGATTCATTACCAAGCATTCATAATTCAGGATAGTTGGTGTACAGTTATGCTTACCTTGATCCTCATCTTTTCAGGAAGCCATACCTTTTCTTTCAGAAGCACATACCCATCTGTCATTTATGGTTCCTCCCTCTACCCCTTCCCAGTTGAGTTAACTCTTTGTGAAACTGTGCCTTTACATCTGTTCATGTACTGAAGGTGGTTGTAGTCCAGTGTTTTATCAATAACAACAACAGTTTTTATTGCTTTGTGACTGTTCCAGAGTGTCAGTCATTATTTTGCTTTACAAGTCAGCTTGCTTTAATAGAGTTCTCCCTGAGGCTCGTTCATGTGCCCTAAAGCAGAAGTGCAGAAAAGGAATTTGAAAACAGATCAAGTCGGCCTTGCCTGCTTACAGCAGTCCACTTAAAGGGGGTGGGAAAGCTAGTGTTTGTTTTAAATCTCAGCTCTGTTGCCAACTTCTGTGCTATATTCTTTCATTTTCCATGGATTATTTATATTTGGATTGGTTAGATTCAGTTGTCTAAGTTCCTTTTGCAGGCACGTTGCACCCTGATCTCAAATTAAGGAGATGGATTTTATCGTTATAAGAATCCCAATCTCATTATGGAAGAGATTAAGGATTTATGCTGGCTTTAAAGCATCCTTTTTTATCCTGACTTGAAATACTTTTTGCTATCTGCTTGTTTACTGTTGCTTGCATTGAGACAATGTTAATATATTTTAATCACCATTTTTAGAATGAGAATTTACTGTAGTCCTTTCAGAGAAACTTGCTGAGATACCTAGTTTAGCAAAACCTCGCTGTTCTTATAGAAGCTGTTTGTATATAGCATAGTTTTTATTACATGACAGTTACCAGAATGTTAATTAAATAGTGATTTCCAGTTTTGTTTCTTTTTGGTCAAGAAGGCACCCTAAATTGTTAGTTAATAAGATGAAGTAAAATGTAATAATTTATAAAGAAAATCACCATATAATTCCCATAAGAAATTTCCTATATAATTTTCTCCGGAAGGACAATTATCTTTCATATTTTCTGTAAGTCACAAGTTTCACAGCTTGGCAGTGTGTCGCATTCCCCTAAGGGGAGCTGCGACGAGTTCTTTGAAAACAAATGTTCTAGGACGAAAATAAGTCAAACGATACAGTATTGTATTTGAGAACCGTTTATTAGTAACAATAAAGATGGATTCGCCCTACTAAAGAGGACTAGAAAAGACAGGAAAAGGAGGAAGGAAGATGAAAAAGAATGGGGGGAGAGAGGGGGGAGGCAGAGAGGAGCGGGCACTATCACCGCAAGCCAGGGAGCGCCGTCGGCAGCGTGTGTGGGGGAGCGCCTGCTGCGGATCCCGGGGCGGATCCGGGGCAGATCCCGGGGCAGATCCCGGGGCGGATCCGGGGCAAATCCCGGGGCAGATCCCGGGTCGGATCCGGGGCGGCTCCCAGGGCAGATCCCGGACAGATCTCGGGGCGGCTCTCGGGGCAGGTTCCCGGCGGGGGCAGATCCAGGGACAGATTCCCGGCGGGGGCAGATCCAGGGACAGATTCCCGGCGGGGCAGCTCCCGGGACGGCGGGCCCCGCTGAGGGAGCGCTGGGCCCGATTGCGGCGGAGCAGGGTCAGAGGCGGGAGCGCAGCAGTGAAGGGAGCGCAGCAGTGAAGGGAGTGCAGCAGTGAAGCCGGCGAGGCGTCGGTCAGGAGCACAGGAGGCAGCGCACAGGCTACACACAAAGCTCAAAGGTCAGCCAGGGCCCAGCAAAACGCCCGGCGAGAGGGAGGGCAAATACATGAGGGCGAGCAAGGGCCAGAGAGGGCAGGAGAGCCAAAAGGCTTGGCTGGAGCCAGAGCAAAAAAGGACAGAAAGCAGGCTGGAGCCAGAGTAAGAAGCAGACCCTTTCAAGCTTGGGCAAAAAGATGAGACCAAGAGCTCCACCTTAGGAAGCCCTGACTAAAAAGCCTGACACAAAAAGCCCCAGAGCTTGTGACTCAGATGTTTTTATGCCTCCTGTCTCCCCTAAGGTCTGCCTGCTGGCAGGAGACCACTGGCCCAGTCCAACCTTGCCCCGCAGTCCATGGGTGAGACCTTTTTCCGTCTGACTGGAGAGCCCCTCCGGAGGGTTCAGTGTCCCTGGTGATCTGCTGCCTGCCTGGCCCATGTGAGACATGAAATGCTTGCCAGGCAAAGCCCCAGAGACAAGGCTTTCTCCCATCTTCTGCAAGTGGCACATGGGCAACTCATCCCCCATATGCCCCGACAAAAAGTGTTGAGAGAGAACCAAAATAAAATGGACTCTTTACATTGTGGTAGTGAGTTGTTACGGCCTTTCTTTCATGGATGGGACTTATTAACTCTAGCCTGCCAGAAATGTTTCAACATTTTAGTTTGTATGAAAGGAACTTAGTAACTCTCATTGATGGGAATTATTTTGCTCTGTAAGAGGCCATTAGTATATAGCAAGGGCAAGGTAAAGGAATCCCTGCAAGGGCCATCACACAACCATTCCCCTGCACAACCATTCCCCCACACAACAATTTTTGAGGCTCCTTTTGTACTCCTCCTTGGATGTTGATCAGCTCTACTGGTATTTTAGTTCCCACTGGTGTGTTCTTTGTGCCCAAAACTATGCTGGGCAGGTGTGACAGAGCATCGCTGTCACTCCTAGGTTGCCGACCTGTGTCACTGCAGGTTTACTGTAACTGTGAGAATTCCCAGGGAGAATGCCCACATCAGCTCTCTGTTGAAGGAATGGGAAGAATAATTTTTGCAAAATATATGTTGTAGAACATAGTGTTCCGAAATTAAAGATGTCATTTCTTGGGCCAGTATCTTGGCAGGGATCACTGTAAACGAGATTGTCCTTCCATTACCAAAGTGCACGCCCCTCGTCTGTCTCAGACAGGAGAGAGATGTGTCTGTTGCTTTGTGGTTACAGCACTTACGAACTACTACCTGACACTACCTTGGACTCATGCCCTCCTGTTCAGAATTATTAGTGCGCATATCAGCACTGTTGGCCAAATCCACCAAAAGGCAGGTAGAAGAATTCACAACTGGTTTTTGTTAAGTCTTTTAGTATGCTTAATTAAATTGGCCCCACAAGGTTGATGGGGATAGGTGATAAACTCATGTTACCTGGTGTTCATCATTCTGTAACTAGACGATTTCTCCTGGAAATGACAACCCTTAGATGTGATTTAATGCAACTGGGAATACCTAGCCTTGGGTTTGAAAAGTGAAGGCCTTTCCTAATGACTGTTTGGCAGGAGAGGTAGGCAATACAGTCAGGTGTGTGTATGTGTATCTGCCAGCACCAGTATTTATTGCAAACTCTGGCCTTTTGAAAGTGGCCCAGTGTAATGTCTGTCAGGTGTGACCTGAGACCACCTAGTGCTCTATCTTTCCCTAGGGCTGTTGTGGCAGTTTTTCTTGCTTCTGTTATTTGCAGGTATTCTTAAAAGACATTTTGAATGGTCTCTGGAGCAAGGATTGCCTCTTATTTTATCCCCATTTGTAGATGGCAAATATCCCTGGATGATTTGATTTCTTAAGAGAGTCCATTCAACTAACATATCTTCACTAGTGGTTATTGCAGAAATACATATCTTAGGTAACTGATCAGCAACAACATTTTGTTCCTGCAGTAGCTCACCATTATTTGCAGTATAGGCATCTTCGTGTCTCTCACGACTAAGTAAGCAATGCTTTTATACATCAAACTGTGGTGAGGCTTACTGTGTATCATCCAGTCATCTGCTTGTCATTTCCTAGGCCACAGTGTGAAACCTCTGTTTCTGCCTGAGAGTCAGTAAAACAACTTCTGAAGCTGATTGTTCTTCCAGCATCATAGATATAGCCATTAATTTAACATACTGCCCGCTCTTCCCTTTCCTTGATAGTGTAGGAGGGTTTGCTTAGCCATTTCAAAGGATGTTGCTTTTCACTGCAGTTTTTCTTTCACATTTCTTATGTCCAGTCAGTGAAACATTCTTTTTTTGGGTTAATTGCTCATACAGTGGTAACTGCTCTACTCAAGGCAGAGGCACACTGTTGTTACCTGATATGATTTGTCCTGTTTTCTCATGTAAGGCACTTATTTTGTTTTGGCTGGGAGATGTGAGCTTAGAAATGCACCATTTCCACTTGACTTTAAAAAAACAAAATTATTATATAATGATTTTCATGTCTGGGCCAAATATGGTATAAATTGCCTCCGAAACCATTGCAGACCAAGAATTTACTGTTTTTCTACTTTGCATTTCTGCTATATAGTGATTTGTTCAGCTGATTTGGGCAACGTTTTGTAACATGCCTGACAACTTATTCTTCCACATTTTACTCCTGTGGCAGTTCTCTGAATTCTCTTGGGGTTCATTTCCCAGCCATGATTTTACATTGCCTGAGTGACGTTGCTCAGTGCTTCTCCTGCTTCTTGCTCAGTGACGTGGATAACATCATCCCCCTGATTTACAGTGTGGGGAAGCATTGAGGTCTTCCAAATAATGGGCTACCAGCCCACGGCAGATTGTGAGTCTGTGCAGATACCTCAGTGGCAGTCCTGTGGTGGTGTGTTGCTGAACATGACACAAGTGTGTGCGTTGATGCTTTGGCTCATTAGCAGCTGGAATTCCAAAGGAAGCCTTCACTGCATCCTGTGCCTCAGCTTTGGCTACAGCTCACTGGCTCGGAGCACTTGGGCGCTTCATCTCTGTGTGGGGCGGCCTCGTTCAGCAGCCAGTGGCCAGCTGCCGTTCTCTGGGAGCAGTCAGGCATCCTCGATGTCTAGATGGGGCTGCTGAAGTGGGGAAGGGGCTGAATCTGAATTACTCCAGCCTCTGACAGCTGTAATGGTCTGGATGATCCTTAAGTAGCCTCTGGCTAGCCTGTACCATTTAATGCCATCTGTTTTTGAGGAAATTTTCAAATCAGCAGGATCTGTAACAACTTTTCTCACAGTGATAGTAGGAACCCCAGAAGAATATTTGCCTCCCTGTTATCTTGGAAGCTTTTCCTGCCATCGAGTCCTATCCAGTAATGTATTCATATGCTTGAACTACTCGCACTTTGCCAGAAAAGACAAGTAGGAGCCCAGCTGTAGTAGCAAAGAAGTTTAACAAGTTCCCAAATTCTCCCTTTCCCTGTCTCTCCAAGTGATTAACTATAATTAGTGTATTTATTATAGGGATATAGGATAGGGATGGGACCCTGTGATATACAGTGACCTCAGGCCTATAAGCATCAGAACCATCACCCACTGGCCGATGAGTGCTCGCTCCTGTGTACTGCCAACACAATGTAAGGTTTGTTAGCTTTCTGTGAGATCCCAGCCACCCATTTCACCTTTATGGGGAAGACCCAGATCTTGTTAAGTGATACAGGGTTTGTATGTGAGCTACCAAGCTGGGGTAGGGAATGGTTCTGGTGTACTAGGAGTGCTCTTTTCCCACTGAATAGGAAAGCAGTAGGTATACACAGGCTGTCCACTGTCCTGATTTGTTTTTGTGGTCTATTTCAACCTTTTCCTTGTTTATATTTTTCATAAATGCAGGATGGTTTCCTGTAAATTTTGTATTTTGTGATTCCAGACTGGAGTAAAACTTAATACATTTCCTTTTGTGTGTTTTCTGTTGCAGAGGATGCATGTACCAGAGTGCTCACAATATATCTTCATCTGACAAGAAAGTAGGGATATATCTTTCATGATTGCCATCTGCATGCAGCACAGGTTGGCAGTGGGGCACATTGGCAGATATTTTGCAGGAGTGACCTGTACTGAGAAGTTTGATACAGTTTTTTTTCATGCTAATACAATGCTTTTTTCCTCCCATGGGATACCAAGTGCATATTGCTTCTATTTAACTGCGTTTATATGGAGTAATCGTTTCATCTTCAAAAGAAAATTAGTTCAGCAAAGTAAATAGCTACCAAATCTGCTTTGCTTGTGGCAAAGGAAGAAAAGTTATTCGTACCTGCTTTTAGACATCCATTACTATTTTTATGTGGTCTTCAAACGACATCTCTGATTTGGAGGTTCATCTTCTAATGAATCTTATTTTCTCTGGTACTTGGCCTTTTATTCCTAAGGATGTGTGAGGATGATGCAGACAGATAATTAATTCAGTCCTACATTATGTATATTGCTAGATTGATTTGTGTACTTTAGTTTCTGTCCTGATACATATCAGTGGAAATTGTTGGCATGTTTAGTGAATTGATGATAAATTCACTCCTTCCACAGGAAGTAGAAGCTTTTGAATCTGACTGGACTGGAAACAAAATCACATACTTAGTCTCTTTATTTTATTTTTTGGTAGGCATCAAAGCTAGCAACGTGTTAGAGAATTGATAATTTTTTTTGGCCACCTACAAAGGTCTTACCAGCCTGTTGGATATACTTCTACTGTTGTGATAGCCATGTGGGTCTTGTGTGGGCACTCTAGTAATTACTCATTTAGATACTGCTGTGTTTCTTTACCATCTTTTTGCCTGCTGAAAAATGCGTTTCATAGTTATCTAATGCAGCAAGAAGTTGTCTGTTCGGTTGATTACTTGTGACTAGTTCTTGAAGTAGCTGCTAGATCAGAATTCATAATTGTAAGCATGAAGCAATTAGTTTTGGGAAACTTGCTTTGATCTGGTATCGTTTCTCTCAAGTGCCTGTGCTTATTCTCCCACCACTGCTTGATCATGGGAGAGGATCTTTGATCTATGGAAATGTTTGCTTCTTGGGTCTTCCCCAAGGGGCTTTTACTAAGGTTTGTTCCTGTCCTGTTCTTGCTGCTTAGAAGTAAATAATTAGCTTCCAGCACCAGTTCTTTCATTTTTTTTTCACAATGAAGTAGTAGAAAACTTGCTAGTATTCTCAGTGGATTTCTTATGTGAATGTTTAATTCCATTTTGCAACCTTAAGCTTCAGGAAGAAGACGAAAGTGTTAACCTTTTATTTGTTACTTCCCCTTAAGTGTCTCAGTATAAAGAAATTGTAACTAATCTTTATAACGATGCTTGGTTATTACCTCATACTTTAAAGGACTGTTTCTTATTACTGCTGTCAATATAGAACTTGTGAGCTGTACTACACTTCAAGATGAGCCTATAATTTGTAGAGTACAGTGTACAGAGAGCACTGTAGTTGGGAGACCTGGTGGCATGTTATGAGCAGGTTTGTCATCCAGGCTCTGTGAACTTTCTGTAAGTTGATATGGGATTTAAATGAGTATCAGCACTTTAAATGAAGCACGTCTTGTGAGAACTGTGGCACTCATTCTCTAAGTTCTGTTTAAAATGTATTTTACTACAGTAGTTGAACCTTCATATTCTACTTAAAGATTTAGATTTTTCTTGGCTACTTTTTTTTTTTTTCATATTTCAGGGTAGTTGAAAACTAGCTAGTTGAAAACTAGCTAGGTTTTCTGTTGTCTTTGTTACATGTTTTCCTGTCCTCCTCACATTTCTTGGTTTGATTTGTTTTTCAAATGGTTTTGCTCTAGATCCAGAACTCTGACTAGGTAGGAAATGGATCTAACAGGTGTGGAATAGTATCTCACTTCTGTTTAGGGAAGTCTATTTTTGTTGAAGTACTTCCTTTATTGCCATCTCTACTTAAATTACATAAAATGAAGCTTGGAAAAAAATACGTCACCAGTGTGAGGGTCACTGGTCTTAGAGCTCTTAGACAAAGTGGAATAAAACCTGAGTTTAATGTAACAATAGTAACAAAGTGCTCTCAAGCCTATATTATTGCTTAGATAACTCTGAAAATCTGCACTGACGCTTTTTTGGTTGCCAGATCAGAACCCCAGAGTACCTCTGAGGTGTGAACTCCCAGTGTTCTGTGGTATCTGCTGTTAGAGCCCTGCAGCAAATCAAGAGCAGCTGACCTTGGCCAAGCATAGTCCCTTCATTTGACTGGTTTTGGAAGATTTAACACTTAGGCCTTAACTTGCCTATAGAAAGGATTAATAATTTAATTAATGTCAAACCCAGCTATAAACTAAGTACAGTCTCCTGTCTTCTTTGGGTAATTTGAAGGTTCTTCTGCTGCAAATAGTGATCTCAAGGCTTAGTTACCCTATTCTCTATAATCTCTTCTCTTGAGATTCTTTTCTGTCTATCCCTGTAGTGGATATTTGTACACAAGACACTTACAAACTAGACTGTAAATTATAATCTTGTTAGATATGTGAAGAATTTGTGTTCACTGAAATATGAAATGAACGTTTTTCAGGGTTGACGTTTCTTGGTATATTGGCAGTTTTGGGTATAAGGTACCATATGTAGTTATTAAGGTTTGTTGGTAATCTTGACAAATACATGAACCAGTTAAAGGGGTAGCCTTGGATTAAAGCTACCTTTGTCACTGTTATTTACTGCCCCTGTGACTCCAGGTCCCCATCCTCCCTGTTTGGCTCTTACTTGGGCTTTTATCTATTATTCTTGTTCTGTTTCTCTGTTTAACCAGTATAATTTTTTAAAAAAATTCTTTAAATAACTTTTAAAATCAGAAGGACTTCCAGTGCAGACTATATTTTTCTCAAAGCTGTTCCCATTAATTTCTCTCTCTCTTGTTCTCCAGCTTGAAATTTGTGCATTTCTTCTCTACAATAGCAAAGAAGTTGGGAGATGGAGAAAACCAGAGGATAGATAACTTTATTCTTTATTGCTTTTATTTTAGATAACTGGATCTATCATCTGACTTTGTCTTGTCAAAACCTTTTTATGTCCGTGAGGAGAAGGAGTGCTATTTTGACAGTACTCCTCACAAGTATTAGAATGTTAGAGCTGTTACTTTTGGTGCTTGTAGTCTTCTTGATTCCATTTATTTTTTTCTGTCAGACACATTTATAATAATTTCTTATTAAAAAATATTACTGAAGGGTAATCTTAGCTGTTTCCCACATTTCTGAGAGAGTTTTGGTTGTCCTCCTTTTTTGTTTTTTATTTCTACAGTTCATTTTTTGGTGATTTTAAAAATAACTTTCAGCTTCCTTAGTTATGTCTTCAAAATATACATTCAATAGTTTTTACCTGGTTTTGGCTTTTCTGAATTGGTCAGGTTTTCTGTAGGTTTTGGGTTTTTGTATTTCTCGTTTTTAAATAATTTATTTTATTGCTTCCTCTAAGTTTATTTACTTCTGTATATATTTCTTTTTTTTCCTTGAGAAATGTGTTGGGGAAATCAATATGGAGTTATTGTTTCATTGAATTAAAAGGACCACTGTTGAAAAGTGCACTTGAACTTTTGAATTTGTGTTATGAGATTTCTTTCAGGAGCAAATATTTCCAAATAATGGAATGTATTTTCTAATAGTATCTGACAGTCATTCTGTTGGTCAGTGCTAAGTACCTGTATATTCACAAAAGGGTTCTCTGTCTTCTTACAGTTATTGTGGGTATTGTTAAACAATAAATATTTTCTTTGGCTGATGTTCAAATCATGCCAATCAGCATTTGTGTTATTTCGTCTTTTCATCCCTTTCAAGACAACTTGACCTACATACAGCCTGCAGTCGTTTTCTTAGGAAGAGTTTCTGAGTTACCGTATGTGTGTATACTTTAGTTGAATAGACAACCTCTTTTAAATTATGATAGCATATATTCACTTACTAGTAGTGAAATGATGCCTAGACCAGATGCTTTCTGACGTAAGATCTTTGTCAAGCTTTATATCTGGTTATTACTTCTATTTGAAGTTGTGGATTTGTGTGTGTGTGTGTGTGTGTGTGTGTGTGTGTTTGTTTAATGAATGGATAGTAGTTGTGAAGGGCAACAATAATCACTTGATTATTGCACTGCAAGTCGAAATTTCAGTTGAGGCTAGATTATCATAGTCACATCTTAAAGTGACTTTCCTTGTTTTGTGGCTGCCTTACTGCTTTGGTGAAATCAGAGTCTGAACAGTTGTGTCAATCACTTATGGCCTGTTTGTTTTAAACTCTTCATGGGATATGGTTGGCCTTGGCTGGCCTCACCACATCCCCATTCAGCTGCTCTTTCTCTCTCCCTCCTCAACAGGATGAGCTTAGAAAGTGGAAAGCTCAAGGTAAAGACTGGGAGATCATCATCATTTACCATCGTGAGCATAGAGATTGACTCGAGGAAAATTAATTTGATTTATTGTCAATATAAAATGCAGAAGAATGGGCTCTGAGTGGGCTGCAGCTTCCTTCAGGGCATCTCCAGCTGCTTTGTCATGGGGTCTTTCAAGGGTTGCAAAGTATCTGCTTCAATGTGGGGCTTCTCAGGGGCTCCAGGCCCTGCTGCCTCTCTTCACTGTCCCTGGTGCAACACATTTATATGTGTACTTCTCTAGGGGTACCACCCTCCTGGCTGAGTGGCTCAGTCCCCTGCTCTGGTCATGTGGTACCATGTGTTTTTGGCACATTCCCTCCTCACAAAAGGCACCTCTAGTGCTTGGGCTTGTAAACCAAATGAAACTACCAATGAAAAATCAAAACTTGATGTTTAAGATAGTATGAATAATTCTGGGGACTCTCATTTTCTGTGTATACTCACAGGATGAGTCACATAGAACTAGTTAATGTCCTCGTAATGTTACATAACTGGTTAACTAATTTCTCATTGTGTTTTCACATACATCTCTTCCTGTTCAAAATACTTAGTGACAGGTGAAATAATCTCTTAGTTTTCTTTACAGAATCACAGAACAGTCAAGGTTGGCAGGGACATCTGGAGCTCACTGTGTACACTCACCTTTCTCGAGCAGAAAAAAAATCTAAAGCAGGTTGCCCAGGACAGTGTCCACATGGAATTTTAAGATCTCCAAAGTGAGATTCTCCACAACCTCACTGTGCTCCTACTCAGTCCTCATGCACTTTTCCCAGTTACCATGATTGATCAGGGATTATGAAGAATAGCAGTCATTGATTCATCCCATGGACTTATGTATGTCCAGCTGGCTAATGTATTCCCTGACATGATCAAGGGTATTTCTTCCTTGCTCTAGACTTCCCCTGGGATGTGATAATGTCATGACATTTAGTATGACATTTCCTCTAATTTTCTAGCATATGAGGAGACCAAGAGATTGGTTCAAGTAAGGTTCCTTATATGCCTCTACATGCATATGGAGTATTTTATGCAGTAATTCAGTGGAATTGGTTTATTTCAGTGGTGTTGATTGCTGCTGTTGACAGTTTCAGATCCTGCTCTGGGTTAGCTTTTGTCTAATATGGGAGAGAGAACAGCTGCAGTCATCTGTCTGCCTTGAAGCACTGTTCTCTGTGTCAGTTTAGTGTTTATATATAAGCAAAAAATACGCTTTTAATGAAATGTTGATATTTCAGCCAGGGATTATAGCTGTATGTAGGATGTGTTGCTGTATTGAAAAGACAGCTAATATTCTAGAGGGATCTTTTAATAGATTTACGTGCAGATAAGCGCAAAGGTGATTTGTTTGAAGGTCAGTTAAAGTCCTGCTTCTCTTAGCATCTAGCTATTTCTTTTCTGTTTACTATAAAGAAAATATCTTTTCTGCTTCTGATTACTTTTTTTCTACACACTGGCAAAGCAAGTTCCATTTGAATAATAAATCCTCATCAAAAGCAATTTTCTATATATTTTTTTACTTCGTCAATAATTTACCAATTTTCATTCTTTATACCTACATAGGTTTATTACACATAGGGCAAAGAAATCAGTAACAAAAACATGATGGAGTGGCATTGGTTATATTTTTTATATCTATGCTTTCTTGTTTATATGTGAAACCTTTTTTGAGAAAATACTACAGCTTTATGTATTGCTCTTGATTGCAGAAATCATTACCATAACTTTCATTTCACTGTCCATGGTACAAATCCGTTGTTTTAATTGACTAAGTCAAGCATGTCAGTTGTCTTGTAGTAAATTTGGCCATTTCGAGTCATCTTCCAATAAAAATAAAGCTTCTGCCATCAACTATATTTGCTCACCTATAGGACCAGAATCAAAAAAATACCAGGAGTGTAAATTGCTCGTTCCACTGTGAATTCTGTCTCGGCTGAGCTAAATTAGTAAATGTGTCTTGCCTTGCTCAGCTTGCCTACCAGTTGTTCTGCAAGGCATTCACATGTTCTAATTAAATATTAAGGGTTCCTTGATCAAAAGTGACCTTTTATATTTCTGTGTAGAGGCTAGAGAGGAGCTGCTGGAAGACAGAAATAACATACTTCATCTGTAAAACACCTAGGGTAAGGATGTGCTAGTTGTGAAAATCACTTCAGAATGAAAACAAGGTCCAATATTCTAATGCTTTTTGCCTGCCCTTCTGTCAGACATTTTGTGGTTACAGGAGAGAGATTGCAGCCATATGTCAAATTCTGTAATTTTCTTTTCATTTAGGGGTTGCTTGTCTGTAAAGGTAACTCACGAAAGGCCACTGTCCCAGACTTCATCTTACAGTGGTAAAGTTTGAGGCTGGGTACATTCATGGGAAGTAATTTACTCTTATACCATAAGCAGGCTGAGCTATTTCTGTAACTCATTTTGCTACAAAAAATTGCTAGAGGCATCTGAAAAAGAGGTGATTGTGAAAAAGACCTTCTTCAGATAAATTTCTGATTTCCAGAATTAGTTAGGTATGTACATGTCCCTGAGACCTCTTTGAGATTTGGAGGCACTGTACACTGAGCATGCTCCTTGGAATTTAAGTGTTAATGTTACTGCAAGACGGTGCAGTGGAATGAGGAAATAAATTTTGAAGTATGGGTGTTTGGTTCTCTGAAGCATTTAGTTGTCCTTTGGTGCACTTTTAGTCAGCCCTCAAACCAGCAAAGCAGTAAAGAAATGGTGGCAGTTCATGACTGAGGGCCAACCCTATTTTAGGGCAAAGTAGGAAATTTTCCTGTCAGATTTTTGTAAAAAGCTCTGTTATCATTCCACTGGCAGAGCTGCAGAAGGCATTTGGTCATTGAGCATGCATAAAGTTAAGGTGATGGAAGAAGGTTAATACCTGTTTCTTATTCAGTGTTTCTGTGAGGAACAGTTGGACAGAGCATGGCTAAAATTTTTAGATGATGCAAGGTTAGGATTTACTTTGAAAAGATTGCTTGAAATAAAGAAATGTAAAATGAAATGAGGTTTGAACAGTAAAGACAGCAGACTTGGCAAATGCCCCCTTTTTTTTGCTCTCAGATGGTGATGTGTGCTGTTCTACCCCTATGAATTTAAGAGGACATCTTATATTCGCACTTAAAAATGCCTCTTGTGTGCATAGGGAGTCCTTTTAAAGAAATGTATCAGAGTTAAAAGAAGTCTTGTTCTCTGCTTGTGTAATTCAGGGATCCTTGTTCCAAGGATTTATTGGGTGTGGGTATTGAGGTTCAGTGTTGTGTAGACCTTAATCTCCAGAGTTATGTTTGAAGTGTAGTAAAGACCTACAGAGCAATTAGATTTTTCCAAACATGAATGTATCAATACAAGTGCCTAGGTACAATTTGTTAATACTTTACTCTGTATCTGTTTTAGAAGTAAAGTCCCGTCTCTTTCTGGTGTGGGTTTTTGTAGCTTATCCCCTCTGTTTTACATAAAGTAGATTTGCCCAGGTGGGAGATACTCTTTTAAGAAGGCTAATTAAAGGGATGCATAGACTTAGAAAAATAGGATGTATTCCAGGCCTTTAAGGGGAAAAGGTTATTGTGGCTGAGACAAGCAAGGTGACCTGGTGAGAATGCAGTTGTGCTGCTGCTTTGCTCTCCACCCCCTGCCTTTTCTTGAACAGGTTGGTGGTGGTCATTCCAGAAGTTTGTGGTCCCCTCCTCTAGCTCTGCAATATCAGCAGATGTCTTTATTGTGAAGATACGTGCAGGAATAAACAATGTCTGTAAAAAGGAGTTGTGGTAGCATTCTGATATTAATGCTGCTTCTGTGAAAGTCTTCTAGGACTGCCCAGTCCAAATGTTTGAAGTGGGACTCGTGCTAAGTAAGAGCCAGATTTGCAGAGACTTAGTAGTAAAACAACATGAATTAATTAAAATACTTTTCTATATACAATTTCTGTATATTATTGTATATTTCTGTATTATTTATAATACACAATTCTGTATAATTTATGTGTGTGTGTTTGCTCCATGGTATGACCCAAGTTCAGGAGCTAGTGCTATAGAGTAAGGAGTTGTTGCTGGAGAGTATTTAGCCTCATTTTTGACACTTATGTTGATTATGGTAAGAGCTGTAGCAATGTTTTGACAATATGTCTCTATTGAAAGTTGCAGGTATGCATATATGAAATAAAACACAATGAATCTCCTAATTAAAAATATTTTTTAATTGAACTTGGTATTTTTTATCCCTTACATTCCATCATACTAATAGTATGGGGTTTTATGTGTAATACCAACTTAGTATTTCCTGTTTTGACAAACAATAATTATTTTATTATTTTTGTTATTTTCAGCAATATTTTAACCATGAGGTAAATGTTAATTGTTTTGTAAGGTGGTACCTCTTGCAGCTTGTTCTACCTGTTTAGCAGGTAGATACGTACTGTTTTGAAGGGCATATGCCCAGATTTCAGTATGGAGGGGAGATTTTATAGAAACTCCGAGGATTGTTTAATGGTTTGGGTTGGAAGGACCTTAAGGATCATCCTCTTTGAACGCCTGTGCAATGGACAGGGACACATGCTACTAGGCCAGGTTGCTGAGAGCCTCATCCAGCGTGGCCCACATGATCTCTGGATAACCAGTGCCTCACCACCCTCATATCCTATCTAAACTTTATTACATGTTATTTAAACATACTCTGTTTCGGTCTAAAGCCATTTCTCCTCGTACCTACAGTGCATGTCCTTCTAAAAAAACCCTTTTTGGCTTTTTTGTAAACCCCTCTTAGATACAGGAAGATGTTGTAAGGTCTCCCTGTTGCTTTCCCTGCTCCAGGCTGAGCATATGCTGAACTCAGCTTGGCTTCAGACGAGAGATGCTCCAGCCCTCAGATTACCTTCTTGGGCAGAGGAAGAGATTTGTGGAAGGGGAAATAGATTGAAATATCTCTTAATAAAAGCAGGACTTCAGAATATGCTGTTGTGATTGCTAGAGCTATTCTTTGATTCTTTCTATTGCTGTAGAAACGAGAATCTTGAGTGATTGTGAAGTGTTAGTATAATAGTCCTAGACATTTAGGCATAAGAGCAAACCATTACATGTGGCCTCAAAAGCAATGTCAAGATGGTTCTTCTACATGCCATTACACTGTTATTTGCAGTCCTATTCTGTGCTGACATCCTAAGCTTGTGCCTGCTTACTAACATACAAAAATAAAACGACTGCTTATTGTGGATTTGAGGTTTGGTGTTTTTTTTGTTGTTTTTTTTTTTTTCCCCTCTTGAAACCAGACTTTATTCAGCTTAAAGAAAGACTGAAAATGAAAAACTGTCATCTGGTATGTTTAATCTGCCTCCAATACCTGTCTCTCTACTTGATACCTAGCCTAAATTGGTTGTTTTTCTGTAGCAATTTCAGGAGGGATGTTGTATATACAGACCTTGCAAGTATTAGCATTCCATATTAAATTAAGTTACTGTTCAAGAGCTGGACAATTAAACCTTTTCTTCTATTTAGTTTTTAAAGCAGTCAAGTGAGTTAATGAGAGATGAACAGGAAATTGTGGAATTGGCCCAGAGAAATACTTCTACCTGAAATTCTAGTTGGAAATAAACTGAGACATTTTGCTGCTAAATCAAAACAGCTGAGATGTTGGATTTATTTGATTTATTTATTATTATATCCTCTGAGAGATTGGGTGTAATTTATTAGATCTGCAGCTACTGTCTGATCCTCACCTTTCCAAAAACAGGATGGAGACTTTGGGAAATGTACTTTGAAAAAGTCACTTTAAAGGCACCATGTGTCATGTAGCAATTTAAAATTGTATGTGTTTTCATTTTCTTTGCAACTATATTTTTCATTCAATCATAAGAAGTTTAGTGCTTCAATTTTAGAACAAGATTCAATTTTTAGAGCTTATATATTTGGCTTCAGGGTGATGTGGTTTCTTGTTCTTATTTTTCCTTTTTTATAAGCTCTTAATCTGGAAATTAATTTGAGGTGGTAAGTAGCTTTACATCTTGTATGCCTTGGATTTAGAGGAAGTTTCAGTGTTCTTACTGCTGTGGCTCTTTTCACTTTTGGGCTTCCTAACAGGAGCTACCTTGCTTGTACCATTAGTCTCCAAAGATGAAGTTGGAGGGAACAGAGAGGGTGCAGTCTTCTGCTTTTGTTGAGCTAAGGTTTTCAGCTGCTTTTTCTCTGTATTTCTGCATGGGTGAGTGCTGTTAGTGTCCATTGGAGACATAATGCTGGTCTCAACACGGGATCAGCAGGTTATGTTACTCCTATGGGAAGCAGCATGTGTGTGAAGAATTAGCAGTTGTGCTTCAAAAGGGAACGATGAAATGTGCTGTTTTTAAACAATGAGTACAAAATTTGGTTGGCAAATGATACCTAGCTGTGAAAGTGATTGGCCCAGTAGTGTTACCCTATGCATTTGATGATCAGAACTTTCAGCCTAACTGTGAAAAGCATAACTTTTTCACAAGAGTTTGATTAGTGTAAAAATTGAAACAATGATGTTCTTTAAAACATCCATTTATGGTGGCCCTTCTACATGTTCCAAACTGGGGGAATCCCAACTAACTCTGTACTTCAAATTGAATTGTTAGTCACATGGTTATTCTTCAGTTTTGAGAAAACAAATATCTGCTGAGCTATTTGTGTGCAAAATGAGGAGATAGTAGTCCAGGTTTTTTCTGCAAAACAACCAAAATCATCTTATTCATCTATCTTTGGGCCATATTGTGTCACTGCTGGTGGTATTTCTGGAGTCTTGTTCTTCTTAAGTGGTCTACTGACTAATAGTCATTGAAATTGAAGTGATATCAGGATAAATACCTTGTTTCATAGCATATCAATTTATATTACGCCTGAGCTTTAGCATTAGCTGGACTTTAGGTTTTGTGGTAAACACAGTTTTACCCTCCCAGTGCAGTAAAAACATTCTATGCTTAAAATTCTGCTGTGAATTGTAGAACATAATATCTCAATATGGTGGTGTCAATGCATGCAAATAGAGAAAACAGAAATGCTTATAAAATTGCTACCTGACAGTATTGCTTCTTGACCTGTGACTCCTGACAGATCTTGCAGATGTCAGAAGATTTCAGTAATGGATTCAAGCTATGACACTTGTCATTTAAGCAGTCACATCACAATTAATAAAATCAGGATTCAGTGCAGGGTTTTTTCTGCACAGTAGCACGCTCCCTGCCTCTGTGACAACCTTAATTTCTTTCTGAGCAAATGGAAACCTAGTAGCAGAAGCCTCAGGAAGTTGTTAAAGCAATTAAAGGCTTCTCTCTCAGCACATTGCATGGTTACCATAGTATCCTTTGCCTCAAAGTCTTTACTGATGATGTCAGTATGCATACAGGGGCTGTTCACAGCCTCTACGTGAAGATTATTCAGCCCTCACTAAAGATCATAAGCATCTCTCCATACATTCTATTATCCAGTGTTATTTTAGTAATTCATGAGACTGGAAGGTAAGTGACTTTTGCTTCATATTGAATAATTTTTATGTATCCTTACACTGAAGTTTCAGTGCTGCTTCTTTAATTCCATTGCATTGTTCACTAAATGTGTAAAGTGTTTTTAGATGGACAAATTACATAGCTTAGTGTAATTTAAATGTAATGACAAAGTCTAGGTGATTTTCATAAATAAATTTTTTAAAAAAAAAGGTAAAGTAAAAATCCCTGAATTAAGAAACCTGACTTATTTAATAGTTAGAAGGTTTTCACCAATTAAAATTTGCAGAGCTTTATCATCATAAGAAGGTTATCCAAGTAATGGGAGTATTACCTAAGAGAAAAATGTTCACTTAAAAATATATATAAATTAAATATATATATATATAT
>VWZN01013589.1:8807-33151 GCA_013396955.1 Regulus satrapa | reverse complement strand
TATTTTTATATTATTTAACGTGCACTAGAATTAGTATTGAAGTAAATTACTTTCAGTTGGAGATGCTGCTGGAATCTTGGCTTATGCAAGATAAACAACTTGATGTATGACCTTCAGTGAAAGCTGCACATTATGCTGGGTGTGGATCTTATTTTCACTTTTCTGGATGTAGATCTGTAAGCTCTTTACGGTGGGAAGGGGTGAGAGTCAAAAGGGAGCTTTAGCTCTAGAACTAAGCCAGTCCATCTGGACTTCTACAGGAATGAAAGTCTTAGACCTTGTTTTAGAGCCAAGTGGTAGAAGTAGGCTGGTGAATCTTGTTGCCTGATGATAGGTAAGGAGTCTGTTACCAGCTTTTGTCCTTACAGTACACCTGAAACAAGCTTTAGTGCAGGAAAAGCACAGTGGACCCATTTTTTTATGAAGGAAGGTCAGGCTGCTGCAAGAAAACAGAACTGTTACAGCCACTGTACAATTTAAAGAGTATTAGGGGTGTTTTGTTTGTTGTTTTCTTTAACAAAAAAAATTAACATAATTTTAAAGTTGTAGTTTATTCCATAGTGCTTTCTTAGAGAAGTCCCTTTGGAAAAGTGTATGTGTATTTAAAGAGAAGAAAGGAGCAAGTTCTTCAGAAAAGTACTGTAGAACTGCAGTGTTGCCACATTCTGGTGTTTAAAAAAATCTATACATTCCATGAGGAGGAATGTCACAGTACAAATTTCTTTGAGGTTTTCCTAAAATAAATCTGAACTACTGTGAAGTACTCCACTTAATAGTATGTCATCCCTCCCTTTCCTTTTTCAAGAAACCTACCTGGAAACAGGAATGCCTGTTTCCCTGGCTGACAACTCTTTGAGTTTAGCCTGGCTGCCAGCTCAAGTATTCACTGCTGTAGACCTTTTGGATATGGTAGCTGTTCAGTGAATGGCCAGACTGCTGTGGAGTGCTTCCTTTTTAGGCTTTTCCCCTGTCCTGGGCCATGTGGATGAGTTCACAAAAGAATCCTGGAATAATTAATCAATTTGTTTGAGTATGAATCAGTGCAATTTTGCAAAACTGCTAAAAATAGTAGCTACTTCCTTTTCTAAACTGACCAGTTTTCTTAAGGGTCAGAGGCTTTGCAGGGGAGATAGAAGACTGATTCAGTTTCTTCTGGGTGAGGGTCATCTGTCAGCCTGAGAGAGAAACAGAGGAACTCAAACAGCTAAGCATGCCATCCAGTCTATTAAAGACACAAAAAGGATAAAGACACCTGGTACCTAACTTGTGATATCAGGAAATCTTGGAAAGAGGACTGTCTGGTTTCATGTATCTTTCTGTCAAATAACAAATTATGCATACTGGGACATAAGAAATGTAAGCCCATCATGTTTGGGGCAGTAAAAGAATTGTAACCTGTTTCTTTCATCCTAAGAAGGTAATACTTGGTTATTTCTCTTCTTTAAGAAAAATTTGAGAGTATTTAATGCATTTTTAAATTCATCAGGCTATAAAAAGAAAAATCAAAAAGCAGTTCTATTCTTGAGAGCTAATGAGGCTTTATAAGTACATTCTCTTTCATTCAGAAGTAGGTATGAAAGTATAAGTTTTATTTACTTGTTGGTTACAATAGCTCACCTATTAATAAAAGTTACCTTGTAAAAACTGCAAGTGGTAGGTATTGTGATTCTGTTTGCCTATGACTAAAATACTGTAATTGGGAAGTACTCTACCTGTCAGCTCCAGGGTAAGATTTTTGTAGTGTCCCATTTAATTATGCTATTTACTTCCCTGGTGACCTTTACTGAGAGCAGCATGACTCTGTAAGAATGGATGTGATGATTTGCTGCAAGCAGTGCTCTGGTATGGGTGGGCTTGATTTTAGCTCTTGACGTGGTTACAAAAGGCCTTGCATAAACTTGTGCTTTTGTTCCCAATCTGTAGTCTGACATGGAGGCGCTAGGAATAGAATTCCACGGAAGCACTGATGGATTAGTCTCTTATGATATGCCTAAACTATATACAGGGTACACATGACACCTGCATTCATAGAGAAGTATGTAAAGAGTTAGTTTTTGTAAGTGTTTCATAGTCATCATCCTTGGTTTTCTTTACAAAAGGTTTTCTAATATCAGTTTTTTCTTAGCCTTATTTATGTGTCAGAACTCTGTAGTAGGTGTGCTTTAATCTTCAACTATGATTGAATATTGTCCAGTTCTTTTTTAACAGATGTAGGTTATATCTTTTATCTTTCACTGTTTCATCAGGTTTATGTGGGACAATGGAATATAAGATTCTTCAATGTTAATATAGCCTTTAAAGCTTTAGTGGAGATTTTTAGAGAAGAATGCTTCAAAAAGGAAGATAAATATCCAAGTATAATATTTTTTTTTCTACTTGAATGTACACTCTAAGCTTGCATTTTTATTTTAGAAGTGAATGAGAATTTAAGAAGGCATTTTCAACATCCACTTTTACAGAAAGCTATGTTTTTTAGGGATCTGTTAAACTTTATCAGTATTTCATTATTTTAACCATTTCCTCTGTATGCAGTGCACTCTGGCTACCACAGAGAACCTCCTTTAGTTGAAAGAGTTTTTGTCTTTTATTGTTACATAATTGTGGAGCCGCAGGAGGTGTAGTGGGTGATTTTGCTGCAGTAATTAAAACACAGATGAAGCTTGTAGGTGAAGTATATCTGAGTGGCAGTCACTATTACTCAGTGCTAACCATGAGCTAACAGCCAACCAACCAACTAAAGAACCTCTTCAGTGAAGTCAGCTAGCTGCTGGAAAGATGAAGATATATCTGTTGTCTTGGAGGTACCTTACACAGACAAGCGTTTAGTTTGTTCTGTGGGATGTACAAGAGGGTATGGGGGAAAAAAATACATAATTTCTCACTTTTAATATAAATACTTACAGCTATCAGCACTATTATTTATGGTCTATTTCTTAGTTTGTACAATATCATAACTGACAAAACTGGAGATAGCACTGCCACCAAATACCTGGTTCCCTAATGTATTTTTTAATGGATCGTTAGGATTACTGCGTTATTTAAAACCAACCAGTGCTTAGCAGGAGAGCAAACTTCAGCTGCGTGCTGCATGTATTTTTCAAGCAGCATCTTGGAAGGGCAGTTGTAACTCATGTCTTTTTGCTTAACTGTCTTAAACTGGATGGTAGGAAAGCACGTAGTGCAAATAAGCTTCAGTGTCAATCTGTTTTCTGCAGTGCATCAGCAGTAGCTGCTAAAGCCCCCTGGAAAGCTGTCAGGCATTCTGTTTGGAACTGTCAGTGTCACGATGAAGGAGAACACTACTGGCTTTTGTTCATGTAGTGCTAAATATAGCTTTTTAAAACACAGCTCTATTTTTTGGTGGTGTTAGTCACTTTTTTTTTTGCCATTTTCCAAAAGAAGCACAACGATGATCAAATTCAATCAGCCCTCTCTGATTTCTAAATAACTTAAAGGAGGTGAAAGTGTTTTTCCTTGCGCTTTAAAGCCAAATCAAACTTAATTCTCTTTAGCCAAAGTACAAGTGCCAAGACTGATAAATGATAAAGGGGTTTTGTCATCTGATACAAAACACCTGTGAAAATACAGAATAAATAATGAGAGGTTATATAGAATTGCCTGTTTTGAGAAAGGGGTGGATAGAAAAATCTGAACCTATCGGGGAAGCAACAAATTTTGTTGAAATAAATTATGTTTAATAAATTATTTTTTTACTAGAAAATGATTGCTGCATCCTCTATTCCTGTCTTCCACTTTAAAAACCTTAATGGTAGCTTTATATGAAGTGTTAAAATCTGTTAAAACTGTTTGTCAACAAATTCAAGATGGCTCAGTGACTAGCCATGAGGTTTTGTGTAAAGTTCTTGTGTGGTGAGCAGGTGACCAGGAAGTGAAAAGCACCTTCCCTCTATTGGTTGTGTTAAAGCATGTGAAGGTTCATGCAATTAAACAGCATTAGCTTTTTTTTTTTTTTTCTGTACCAGTTTTATGCTGCCTCCATGCTCTTCCTCACACAGCCCTTCTCCTTTAGTTATGTAAACTTGACCTGTGCATGGAGTGATCTCCTTATTTGAGTGCCTCTAAAAGGATCATGGAAGCAGAGTGAGGAATAAAGGAGTCTGTGGTGCTTCTGAGCCACCTTGTAATACTGACACTGATGCCTGCTGCTTCAAAATTGCCTCTTTCTGTTTGTTCCAGATGGTTTGCTATCCTTCATCAGGTTGCCTGTAGGAAACAAAAGCTATGTGACACATAGCGGGATTTTGTTGATGTATTTTGTACAGTCACAGTGCTAACAGATAAAGCCTTTATCTATGATTGAAATCCCATGCAACTGTAGTGCAGCTGTGGAGCTCAGGCTCCTGGCATCCTGACGCAGCCTGTGGTGTGGTGCTTGGGGAATTTGTGTGCCTGCTGCTGTGCAGGTACACAAAAGAACTTTCACTCCCGTTGCTTATGTAGAGAAGGCAAGCAGTGCATACAGCCCTAAGCTGGGAGTTAAACTTCTAGGTGTGCTGTGATGCCTCTCTGAGACTACCTGAAAAGCAGGTTGTAGTCAGGCGCCTGTTGGGCTTTTCTCCCAAGTAACAAGTGGGAGGACAAGAGGAACTTATCTGATCAAGTGTGTGGTTAATTTTTGTATCACAGGGTAGGTGTGGGAGCTTTACCCATGATACACCACACCATTTCTTCCTTGAAGGCTTTAGCCAGAAATGGCATTAAATTATTGTACTCCTGCTCTTTGATTTCCTCACAAACACTGTGACTTAAAGTAAACCATTATATAGCCATACAAAGGTGATTGTAAAAATGTGTTATCAAAGGAAGTGGTTACTAGGCTGGCATGCGTAGCTATTAGAGTAATCCAGCTCTGAGGAGGGAAAATTGCCATTGAGTTTTCAAACCTTATTTTCAGAAGAATACGTATATCTAAAATCTATACTTTTATTTTAGAGTATTTCAACAAATTGTTGGCTAACACTTTGCAGTGTCCTAATCATTGGATACAAAGTGCAGTTTAGACCCTGGAGTTTCAGTGGTGAAGTTTCCCCCCCGCCATATCCCAGTTTCCAATTTCCTCTCTAGTAATTTACCCTTACCCTCGAATATCTCTGGCACATATTTGTATTTCATCACCACAGAGCAATCCCAACTTTCTTTTTCTTACCTTAAAAGATCCCATTTTAAGTTTGCTGTGGCATTAGTGAGTCCTTTATTCGGAAGACAAGACCCTCAACCCCCACATCAGTGTGCCTGCCACCTTCTTCAGCGGGCACGTTACCAGCAAGCAATGGCACTTCTATGGATTGCCATACCAGAGTGTGTCTTGATACAAAGACAGATGTCCCTACCAAAAATTTTGCTGAGCAGATAATTTGAAAGGCAGTCTGAAAGCTAGGTTTCTCATCTAGATTTCGGTGACAGGAAGTTTCTATAGATTTTGCTTTAAAAATAAAAGAATTCTGCTTATGATGTAATTTATAAAATATAATAGTTTTGCAGGGGCTACCCAAACCCTACCAAAAGTGTGCTTAAGTAACAGAAATACTGATATTATCCCTTCCTGCTGCTAAAGGCTGATTCAAAAGTTGGATGTCTCCTTCTGAATGATAAATAAGATAGAAATCCAACATTTGAGTCAGTGAGGCTGTCACCTTCCATAAGAGCAAACAGCCATGTTTGGAAAAGAGCTGCACATATCCAGACAAGAGCACTATTTTGTGGAAGGGTTTGAGGGTACCCCTTGAATTAAAAAAAAGGGAAGGGAAGCCTAGGATGTGATTTGGACCTGAGAAAAAGACAAATCTCTTCCTGCTGATGTGGAGGTTTTGCTTTTTAAATTGTACCTTTGTTTCTTACACTTAAAATGTCTTGATGTAGCTGAAAAGTGTTGTGCCAATTATGCTGTTTAATGCAGAATTACTGTCCTCCTTTGTCACTTGATCACCTGGCTTCCATCTTTGACTTTAGCCTTGATCTTCACCTCCCTATGCCATGTTCTTTAGTAGCTTGATTTCAAGCTACTATTGCTGGAAGGCAGTTTAGCTGAAAACAATGGATTTATGGTGTGTTTGTAGAACTTACACACTTACTTTGAGAGTTAGGCCAGGTAAGCTCTGAAGTGAATTTGGAGTATGTCTTATGTTTCCTGCCAAGGGATAATACCCGAACGCTTTCATACATACTTGAGAGTATGGGAAATGGAAATGATGTGTTACACTAAACTCTTTCTCCCCTTTCCATCATGATTGGATTTTTTTAGAATCCCTTTATTGTAGTACTACCTTATTTTTATTTTATATTTATTTTTATTGTTAGCTAGTGAAGTAACTTGTCTCAAACTAAACAGTCAGTGTAATCCATTGGACAAACAAGTACTTGAGATAGTAATAGAGTTAAAAACTTTTAACTGATTTTCACAACAGAGGTAGGTACTGACTTTCTAATAGCTGACTTGCTTCTTCATTATCACAAACTTGGCACACTTTGTTGTACAAATTTATTGCCATATTTCACTCCAAAACATATTTAAATGCTGCTAATTTTTCTGTATTTTATCAATGGCTAAGGAGGACTTATGATGCAACAATGAAACATTTTAATGCTGACCTGAAAAAATATTTATCTTTGAATTTTTTTTTTTTTTACTGTAGCCTCAGTTGTCTTCCTGAATACTTTCAACTAATGCATCTCTGAAATTGCTTGGGAATAAGTGTTTGGGCCTCAGCTTGAATAATTTATTTATGAGTAAAAGTATGTCTAAAACAGGAAGCTAAGTCTGTGTAATGCTTTGTATGGCACTTCAAATTGAGCATTTTGGAAAAATCTATATTGATCTTTTTTCTGCAAAAATGCATGTTTTTGACCCAGAAAGAAGAAAATGTAAGGAAAGAAATTAATGTATTTATCATTTACAGAGTAATATACATATAAAAAATTGTGTCCAAAGTACTCCATCCAAAAGTCCTGTTCAGAATATTGTCTGCTCTTTCTGTATAGTGTGACTTTTGTATTTTCTCCATTCAGCTCACACTCATCACCTCCTGGTAGCTTTCACCTTATATCAGAAAAATCAATCTTGTTGAGTGTGGAACTGGGGATTTGGGCCTTCTTGCTAGAGAAAATGATGATGTGATCTAGGTGGAGCTAAAATGCTACTCTGACAAGTTATTGCATGTAATACTAGGTGAGTGGGTGTTATATTTGAAAAAACTTCTAATAAGCACTGTAATACATGAGAAATCTGAAATCAACTGCTCNGTGTTAATTAAAAAATGTTTCCTTTATTAGACCAAAACTTCAACTTTTTACAGGTTTATAAAGTTCACTACTGTGAAAGGTTTGTAGTTAAACTAGACAAAATATGAACATGTAAATGAGTTTCTTTACAAATCTGATTTTGAAAGGATAGTCTCATATCTAGTTTGTGGATGTTTCATGCTACTGCATTAAGGAGAAACATTAAAATGTATTCTTAATTAAGAATGACAATTTTGTACAAATTTTTGATAGCAAAGTAGTTTTCTTAGCTTATAATCGAACTACTAACAGAATGCTTTTTCTTTATGGAGAACTTGATGATTAAAAAAAAAAACAAGCAAAAGACAGTATGCTATACTACAAATAAAAGTGATTGCCATATTTCCCTGCAAACATACTTGTGCGCTTATGAGTTGGTGGTTATGTAGTTTGGCTTATAACCAGGTTTCCAATTTATGTGCTCATGGGGGTGAGTCTTTTCACAAATGTCGCAACCGAGTTAATGAGCTTGGACTTGCACTTATGAACAAATCCCTTCTCTTCTGATAGGCTGTATTTTTAAGAATACTCATCATTTTAAAGAATATTCATTATTCAGTATGATGATTGCCTTGGAGATTATGCCTGATAAAAAGAATTGTGACCCTTTCTGAAACTTGATATCCTGATATTTTGCAGAGGGCTTAGATTTCCTCCCACATGCTATTCAGTTTGAATAGCTGACTATTCATTTTACACACTTCCTTTCCTGGATAAATGAAAATCTGGCTCCAAAAGTTCATCTTATCTATGAATGAGAAATATTTGTGTCACACATCTTTTCTTTTTGTATGTCAAAGGGATGAGTCCATGGGCTTGCAGTAGCTATGATATCCTTTCATAGTTTGTGGTAATGATTTTGCTTTCTTGTTTTAAAAGGCATGCCTTAATCTTGATAAGATTTGTTCCTGTCCTCTTTTGACAAGCCCAGAAACATGGTGGATCTCATTTCTTCTTCTGTAGGAGAAAAGCTTGTTTGGTTCCCTGTTTTGGCTGGGAATTCATTTACTGGCTGAGTACTAACAAGCTGTTTGCTTCTACTCAATTTGTTGGAGTAGCAAAACAACGTGACATGGGTTACAATAATATGTTTTTAATATCTGAGACTCAAGGTGGGCATTTTGAGTTTTTGTTTTAATCATTGCTATTCTTGCAAGAATCACAGAACATCTGTCATGTTGGAAGGGGACCTTAAGGATCATCTGATCCAGCTTTGGTCAAAAAAGCAAAAGCATGGTCCAGTCAAAATCACCAGAACCTTGTCCAGATGGATCTTAAGAGAGTCCAACATGGGGAAATCCACCACATCCCAGGGCTGATTATTTCAAGGGCTGATTGTTCTCATTATGACAAATGTTCCTTTGCTGTCCAACAGAATATTCCCAGGAGTAATTTATACCCATTACCCCTTGTCTTTTCCTTATGATTCCTTGTGAAAAGGGAGTCTTTTTCTTTGTAGCCCCAGTGATAAGAGCCCCCCTTAAACATTCTTTACCCAAGGCTGAACAGGCCTGGTCCCCGTGGCTGCTTCCCAGGGCTCTTTCCTGGGCAATGCTCCTGCATGTCCCCTGCCTGCCCCACTCTGCTGGGTGAGCATTGTGCTAGGTGTTATGAGGGTTTCCCTTTGTCCTGTTCCAGCAAAGGTCAGTCTTTGGAGAAATGCCTTTCTTTTTCTTCCTGGGATGTTGGTTTTTGGTTTGTCTGTTTGTATTGTTATTGTTAAATGAGTAGTTGAATATTGTTAAATAAACTAGCGGAAAAAAATCGTAGGAGTTCCTGTAAGTCTAAGTTTCTCTCTTTGCTGCTTGTGTTCTGTATTCCCTTGGTGATAAAAGACAGTCATGTATGTCCTGTTAGAAGAGGGGGCTGTTCTGAAGGAAGGTAGAATAAACAAATGAAAGTGCATCACAAAAACTCACTGCAGCCTCTAAGCTGCTTTGTTTAGGGTGCTTTTAGCTCTGTTCCGTACCGTGTAATCTCTAAATAGAATAAGGTTAGGGGGAAGGTGGTAGGGTTTTTGAGCTGGCCTATAGTAAAAATGACCTTTGGAAGGTTTCTCTCTGTGATGTTCAGTTTGTTGCTGTTGTCTGTGAAACTGCCCCATCCCATCCTCCAGTAGTGGATCGATTCCAAATAAATTTTGTATTTCCAATTACTTCCTGGCTCACTTCATTCTTTCACAGGAGGTGTTACTTAACAAACCCTTCCTAGAGAAGCATACTGCTATGCTGGCATGCACAAGGTGTTTAATGACAGACAAGTCACCAAGGAAAACAGTCGTTTTTTTGTTACTGCCTTTTTAGCTAATGAAAATAATCGCTTGACAGATGGAGTAGCAAAAGACAGAGATTGCATTCTGAAGCAAAAGGCAAAATACTTTAAATAAGTACCTAATGGTTTTGGGTTTTTTTAATTTTCCAAATTTAAAAAAGGTCAAACACCATTTAAATATCTACCTACATGTTTACTGTTGTATGGGGGGGAGGAGTCACTTTTTTGCAAAATTGCAACACCCATATAGAGTCTGTAAGAGTGGGCATAAGCAGTAAGACAAATACTGAGTTGAGTCATTTGCCAGTTGGGATTAAACCACAAGAATATTGAAGAGATTTTTATAGCTCTGAATTATCTTCCATTTCCTTCCCTGTGGAAGTAGAATTCAAGAGTCAAGACATGAGTAGGATTCACAGGTGCTCAGGTTAGGAAAAGGGTTTTTTTTTCTGTGTTTCCTATTGGGGGTTTCTGGTACATCCTAAATTTCATTTTAATTTTCAGTGAGCAGTGGTTATACTTCGAAAGCTAAAAAATCCAGAGTGGATTCTTGCATGTTCCCGTTTCTCTTGCAGGTGTCAGCAGACCTCAGCAAGGCAAATTCTGTAGTAAAATGCAGTGCTTAAATTTTTTTCTTTCTGATCTATAGGCTCAGAAATCATCAAACCAGACTTCTTAGCTTCTGTTCAAACTGTATTGCAGAAATACACAGCTAAATTAATTCCAACAAATTAGCTAAGTACAAGCTAAGACTTAAGACTTTTCTTCAACATGAAATCACAGCCATTATGCAGGAGTTGGAAAACATAAAGCTTGAGGATTTTATGGAGTGATATAGGAGGGGCAGTAGGATAATTAATCTTATACCCACATCTGTCAGAGACTTGTGGTAAACAGTAATACATCAGTATCAAGCAAAGACATTGCTTCCTCTGTTATGATTTTTTGACACATTCTGTGCAAGATTCTATTTAAAACTTAAAAATATGCTTACCAGACACAAATAATTGCAAAAATGGCAACTTACATATATGTATTTCCCATCTGAAATGTAGGTGATACCTGCCTGAAAAGATGTGGTTGTAGTGTACTGCTCTGCTAAGAATGAAAATAGATAATCTTGCAGATATTTTGACCTGATCTGGTAGCCCCATAGAAGATGCATGCTTTTAACATAGCTTTAGATTATGTTACAAACACCAAAACCAAATCAAGATGACATGAAATCTGGTTTTACCCCCTTCTGAGGAGCTTTTGTCTATAGCAAAACTTCTAAAAAATTTCTTGAAGCTTTCTTCTTGTTTCATTGTTTTTGTTGGTGGACTGCACTTGTGTATATAAAAAAACTCAATTGTAAGTATGTGAAATTTAGTTAGTTTTTAACATTGCTGAGTGGGAATTTTAACATTGCAGTCCTGTGTGTGTGTGATATGATTTTGTTCTTCCCACTTGCTGCAGTTCATCTCTCTCAAAGGTGTGCTGTTGTCTGTGTGCAGTTGTCAGTCACAGAACAAGATCTTAACTTTTAGGCATTCATTTGAAATAATTTTTAATTTTTTATGGTCCATAATTTAAGTGAATGAATGTATGTCTATCAACAGATTTGTAATAATTTTTTTTTCTTTAGTTTTGCTATAAGGAAACTAGTACCATTTTCAAGTTTGGAGTACTTTCTTGCTGAAGTCTTCCACAGTTCTTCTGTTTTAGTGATTGTCAGATCTTTAAAAGGCAAAGTATATCTTGAATTTCTGGCAGTTGTAAGGACATCCTCTTCTAGCATGAAAGATTTCTTCAGTAGTAGCCTCTCTCTCTTTCCTCCTTTTGTGTTCTAAAGCATCTGATTTCTCTTCATTTCATTCAAGGATAGGTCTGCTTTTAAACTGTGCTGTGAGTAGTACTAACAGTAATGTATTTCCTTTAGCTTAGGAAATTTAATATTAAGATAACTTGAAATTTTTGAAATTACTGAACATGCCCTGGGGAAGCAAAAATATGTATGACTCATGGTAGTTGACTATTTTTTTTAAATGCCAGGCAAGATTTTCAGAATAAGTGAAGCCCACTGTTACTGAGAATCAGGAGTAACCAGTATGTCAGTCAGTAAGCTTTTAAAATTGCACTTGCTGTTGCTCTCACATGTGAAAACTAACTGTGTAAATAGTTCTATCACTTTAATAGTTTTTGTTATGCTGAGGGAGAAGGTACTCTAGATTTTACATACATTTCCTGTCTTTCATACATACTTTTGACTGAACAGTTAAAGGAAGTAAAAGAAATGTGAAGATGTTTTTCCTCATAAGTCAAACCTTGATGTTGCATAAGATAAAAACAGACAGTAGAATTACTGGAAAGTCTCAAAGATTTTTCTGCCCCTGCAGTTTATTGAAAAGGGAGTTAAACATACTTTTAATCACCTATGTTTTGAAAACAAGTATTTCTATAAAAATACAATTTAGAACATACTTTTAAATTCCAGTATCTGGAAGAAGTAAGCTGCCTTGCCCAACCTTACATAGTTCCAATTTCATATATTTTTTTTCTACAAGTATTGTATTTTCAACAGTAAAACCATTTATTTGGGAATTGAGTCTAAAATTTAGATGTTGGGATGGGTATACTATTTTTCATGCATCATCTTTTCAGTCATAGTGATGTATAGCTGAATAGCATTTTCCGGGGAAGAACACTTGAATGACTTCACTCTGTTAATGAACAAGCTTGAGAATCCTCTTACATACTCCAAGAAGCAGATTAAAATTTGTTTCTACAGGGAAATCTTACCAGGAGGCTGGAGTGGAGGTTGCAGAGACAGGGAACATGTTCACAGTAGTTTAGACACTAAACCTGGTTATTTGTTTTCCCCTTCACAGTTGCTTCTCTTTTGGCTTGTTTTGTGTTATGGAGATAGAAAATAAACAAAATTAGTTTTGACTTAAGGATGTTGGGCATGTCAGCACCGCAGAGTTCCTCTCTCCCTGGCCCCCAGTTGACTGGGCAAGACAGTCACAGGAAAATGGGGTTGAGATGAAGACAGGGACAGCAAAAGCAGCATGCACAGGTAAAGCAAAACAAGGAGTTCATACCCGCCTTGCCATCAGCAGGTATTCATCACCTGCAAGAAGTAGGGCTGCTTCACATCTAGTGGTTTCTCTGGAAGACTAATTATTCCAAATGTCCTCACAGTCCTCCTTTGTGTGGTACTGGATATCCCTTAGGCCAGTTAGGGCCAGCTGTCCTGATAGTGTCCCCTCCCAGCCTTCTCACTGGCCCAGTGGTATTACAAGCAGGGAGGGCCTTGGCTCTGTGTAACCACTGCTCAGCCACAGCTAAAACATCCATGTGTTTTCAGTGCTGGTTTGCTTGCAAATTCAAAGCTGCAGTCCATTAAGCTACTTGGAAGAAAATGTACTCCATGCAAGCCAAAATCAGTACAAATTACACCCAAAATCCCACGCCCCTTCCCCAAATCCATACTGTTCATATCGTGCTCAAGTCCCACGTTATCCAATACACCCTTATTATCCTCACCACCTACACACCACTTTCTGTCTTTTCATGTATACACAGATCCTCCGAGTATGGGCCACCCTTGTAAAATGCCCACAGATGTTCACCGGTTCGTTCAGTCCGTGAGCTGGAGCTCCGTCTGTCCTGGTGGTCCCTCAGGACAGAGAGGTGGTGTGTAGTGGGGAGTTACTAGGCACAAAAGCCAGCTCAGGTCAGGTCACAGCTGCACTTGCACTGCCTTGGGTGAGGCCTATCCACTGCTGGCTGAGGTAGGATCTTTTATAGAAATTCCAGATTACTGCAAATTAAAGGTGTTGCCATTATGTCTCCAATCCTTGTCGCTTTTGGGCCGGGCCATGGGATCTAACATTGCAATTGGACTCCTCCCCTTGCCCCTGCTCCTGTGCAAGGTCCCTCCTGTGGGATATGGGATATAATCCTTCAGGAACTGATAAATTGTGAGTCCTCTCCTTAGCTACAGTCTTTCCAGATGAGACTTCTCTAGTGTGAGACCCCTGCAGGGCCACTGCTCCTAATGGGTGTCATGAATTGGTTGGTGATTTAGATCATTTAATGAACCACTAAAGGGCTTTAGCAAGAGCGTTATTAATAAGATGTTGTAAAACTGTGAGTACAGTTTGGTGCTGAAGTTCACTCTATTACTGTGTGGCCGAATCATTTGAACAATCAAAGGCACAAATCAAAGTTACCATTCTACCAAGGCTATATGTGGTATCAATCACTTAAAAAAGACCTACCTTTGGTAAAATGGTTTTTCTGCTTCAAGGAATAACCTTGAAAGGCCACGCAGCTCCAGGGAAGATCACTTCCACACTGCCTGGCAGGGAAAACTCAAACAGGCTCACTTAGGCTGCCACATTTATGGAATAATGTGGTTTGCTCACAGTCAAATTGTATACAATGGGAAAAGTATGCATGAGACTCCTTGTGCCTATAATAACTACCTTTGTTCTTTGACAAGTGATCCTTGGAAAAGCCACTTGCTATTCATTTTATAATCACATGATCAGTGTTCCACACTCATGAACATGGATGCTCACTGGGTCACTCTGCTCCTTTGTGGGTTTTCAGAGAACATATAAAACTGGAGTTCTTGGCCCATTAATGGCTCTGATCTTTATCTTCTCTGGAACCTCTACTGTTTGGCTGTTTGGCATGGGGAAATGTGCATCTGTCACAATGGGTGCCTGTCTACAGGCCACAGCACCTGCCAAGAGCTGGCTCTGATGTGGGTTTCCATAGGTTGAAGCTTCTTTTAGGGCACATTCACCTGCTCCAGTGTGGAGTTCCTTTTCCTGACTTCTGCCATGGTGTTGGACATTTTGTACACAGCAATGGAGCATAGTATGTTCTCAGCACTTCTTTCTCGCACTGGTTTTTATTTCTGGTTTTCTTTCCCTTATTATTCCTTTCTGTTTACTTAGGTTTTTCTTCCATTTTCTCCTGTGAACTCTTGTTTTCCCATGTGCAATGGTGCCTTCTAGCAAAGAAACTTGGGCTTCTTGATTGTCCATTTATGTCCTAGTATTACTGTGAGCACTATTACTATGCTCTATCTATATTTAGGCATTTCATAGAAAAACCTAGTGCTAGTGTAGTCACAGACAATTGTGTTGAATTTACTTTTATACTTTTTTAAAATTCCGTGTAATCTTAAGACGTATTCTGCTGTTCTGTTTTATTGTGTTCAGTTTCCTTAGTATTTTATATTTTGTGGTACTGAAAAATCTATCTCTAGAGGTGCTAGATTTCTAGCATTATTTTGATATTTAAATAATTCTTTCTTTTGCTCCTATGGATGCTAGTTTTGAAAACAATGCAATTAACTAGTAAAAAGTGTGTCATAAACAAGCCTATAATAGCTGAGGATTCATTCTGCTTTTAGCATGGATCTTAACGTTGCTCAGTTGTTAACAAGTACTAAATGGAATCGGATTAATTGACTTGGTTTTCATCTTCCACTCTCTTTGTTATCTTTTTCTTTAATTAAGAGGTGTTGTTATTTGTGCCATACAGAGCAAGGAAAGACTACATTACTTCTGTAATGAACTCTTAAGAAACTTCTGTTGACTTATTTTCATTAATTGAAATTGCTCATGACTTCTGTGAATCTAAAATGCTGTAAATCTCAGTTTAACTCTATACGACCTAGATTGAATATATAGGAAAACATTCCAGATTTTTACCTGGAATAACTTAAAAGAGGCATACAATTAAAGGGGTTAGAAAAAAGTTCTTCATTTTCCTTATTTTTATTCCTAGTAGCCATACATTTGTTATCTAAAGAAAGCTTACTGAGGCAGGTTTTTACAGGGGGTGTGTCTGGGTTTGAGGGTGTTGTCATGAATAGTGTTTGGATTGATGGGTCATTACAGCATCCTACTGAGCAAATAGAAACTGTAGAAGTAATCACTCCAGCATTCTCATGAGACTGTAGTACTGAACCAGGAGTCACCATTTGCAGAAAAAAGGCATCACGAAGTGCATTACAACTGCACATCCAAGGAGAGCTAAAAGCTTGCTAGCATTAGCAGTATTACTGCCCCTTGCTGCTGTCCTGACTCCTAGCTACACACTGCTCTTTCTTTTCTTAGCAGTGCTTAGCTCCATCTAGTATCTTTGACAGCTACTCTAACTCAGTAATCTGACAAAAAATCCTAACCTGTCCCTGCGCTGGGAAGTTCAAGAAATTCAAGAAAGCCTTGGACAATGCTCTCAGGCCCACAGTGAGACTCTTGGGGCTGTACTGTGCATGGCTGGGGGCTGGACTCTGATCTTTGTGGGCCCCTTTCCAGCTCAGGAAATTCTATTTTTTGATTTATTACCAATTAAACAGAGTAGGATACTGAGAAATAAGAACACATTTACAACCAGCTTCCCTCAGCCTCAGCTTCACTCTCAATTCTTCTCATTTCCTGAGCTGTGCAGGGGAATGGGAGTTGCAGACATTTCATAATGCTTTCTTCCTGTTCCAGCGTGGGGTCTCTCCTGTGGGAGACAGTCCTCCATGATTTGTTCCAACATGGGTTCTCTTCATGCGTTTGGTTCTTCAGGAACAGACTGCTCTATTGTAAATCCCTCATGGGCTGCAGCTCCTGCCGGGAGCCTTCTCCAGCATGGACTTTCAGGAGCTGCAGCTCCCTTCAGGGTACATCCACCTGCTCTAGCGCAGACTCTGTGGGCTGTCAGGGAACCTCTGCGTGCCTGGAGCACCTCCTTCTCCTCCTTCCCCCGTGGCTGTGGGGTCTGCAGACTGTGGGGCTGTTTCTCTGGGTTGTCCTCGCCCCTCTCAGCTGCTGTGCAGTGTCCCTCACCCTTCCCTCAGTGCCTCGTAGCAGCAGGGGCATCGCCAGCATGGCCGAGAGGCTCAGCTCTGGGCAGCAGCAGCAGCTCCATCCTGATGGAACCGGCTGTGCCTGACACTGGGACAGCTTCTGGTGTCTCTCACCCTGCAGCTGAGCCCACTCCATTTGAATGTTCTTCTTAGCAAAGGAACATGCTATGAATTTAATTTATGGTTCATATGTAATGCATAATTGAACTTAAGTATTTGAAATGGTCTCTTGTCTGCTTTATCCTTGGAGGCTAGTCCTAACTCTGTAAAACATTCTCCCTTTAGTATTTTCTATTTTTGCATAACAAAGGGCATTTCAGTGAACTTTTATCCTTATTACATTGTGCTACTGATAGTGATCTGGATATTAAATGATAGCAGAGGCATCTTACATGTTTTCCCTTTTAAGCAATTAATTAGTACCATCCAGCTTGTTCATTTTTTTCATTATATGAAATTAGCACTTTGCTAAGATGTTTTCTTTCTTTAAAAAGTGTTGATCTTTCTTGACAAGAAAATTTTGCCTGTTTTGATACCTGGTCAAAGCAGAGTTGATTTATTGTGGATAAAATGCTTTTCAAATGCTATTAAAATGCAGAGTGGAGGAACCAACACATGCTGTCTTGTCTTCAGACTTCTGACACATACATGTGACTCCCAAGAGAAGATCAGGAATGTTTCAAGCAGTTTCAAGCTGTAAAAGTGAAATTCATCTTGACATCTCCTGTTTTACTAATGCAAGCACAATTGTATTAATATGAACAGGAAATAATTTTTTTGGTGATTTGCTTACATATTTCTGTTCTGTCAGATAAAGTACAATTCCTTGCTCTTAAACAGGTTTATACCAAATAGCTTACAGTATGGTGATGGAGAAAATTCATTAAAAAAATCTTACCTTGAACTGTATATTATGTTTTTAAAAATCTTAGCTTAGCATTCAGAAATTGATGTAAGTTTCCAGAATTTCCAAGAACATTAAATTTATTTCAGTCTGAAAAACACTGGCAAGTGTCTCTAGATTGTGTGATATTTCTTTGTCTCACACCTGAATGTGCATTGTGTTGAGGAGTGACATTTGTTGTATTTACTTTAGGAATGGGAAGAAAATGTGACTGAGAAGGTAGTTCTAGGACAGCTTTATTTGTTGGAAAATAAGCAAATCTTAAGCAAAGACTGCTCAATAAGATCACATTGTAAAGTAGTAGCTAAATATTCTCTGCATCTTTTTTTTTCTTACACATTTTTTTCTGTTTCCACTGAGTTCTCACACTGTGTTAAAAATGTAACAATTCTAGATGTTTATCTGACAAAATCATAAATGCTTCAACTTTTGAGTTTGTCCCTTCTGCCCCAATGTGGGAAATGCTGAAGGTGACAGCTCTGTGCAGAAATTGGTGACAGCAATTCTTACACCTTGAGTTGTAGGGCTTTTTTTGCTTCCTTTGGTTTTTCTGTGTTTTCTCATGCATATCTTGACGCTCACAAAAAAACCAAAAAAACCCAAAAAAAAACCAAAAAAAAATTGAGGCTGGTTTTAGTTTCTATATATCCTGTAAATTTTTGCCCAGTCCCCCTAGAAATAATGTCCCTGTTTTTCCTTTTCATAAACATATATAACAATCTGTTTCCTTGCATCCTTCTGTTTGTGATTTTCATAACTACTACTGCTGTATGAGTTGTCTACTAAATACAATTGAATGTTTCCTTTACTGTTTAATGAACAGGGTTTGTTTATACCTTGGGGCCATAGGGTTTATGATTTTCTCTTGTTATAGCAGCAGGGATACTGTAAGTTGTGTCATGAACATGTTGGTCTCCAAAAGGAAAGAGTGTAAATGGCAGTTCTTTATCCTCCATTTCTTTGCTGTGTAAAATTGTAATTCATTAAAAAAAAATCTGTCTAGTGGGAAAAACTAGTGGGAAAAATTTATAATATTTACTGAATTAACAGAGCACTTGAAGGATTTTGCTTTATTATTTTTCTTGCTACATGTAAGTCTATCTTAAGTTAGTAAGTACAATTTCCATTGGTAGAATGTATGGGTAGAAAACCCATAAAAATGCTTCATGGCTCATCAGAATCTCTCAAAATAAGCTTAGATTCAGGTATTGAGTTTTTTAATATGTTGTATTGCCCTTATAAACATTCCTTTTAAGGAGTGTTGCCTTGGAAGGCTGACCTGGAACAGAGACTAGACGGAGTAAAAGGATAAAATAGGTATTGATTAAAAGACTTCAGTGGATACACCTTGGGCAATGCAAGAGCCCAGGCAGGGCTACACCCAAGATGAACTTAAAATGGTCATAAAAATGGACAACCAGTCACAAGGTCTCACATTTTTATAAGTTTTGGTCTATTAGCATATGGGAGCTAGTTGTCTAATTAAAGCCTTCCTTCGTTAAGCTCTGTCTTTTTTATTTTTCTTTCTTCACCATTGTTTGTACTTGGGCCTTCTGCATTGGTCGTCCTTGTTTCCAAGCTAGGGAAGGAATTGTTTTGTCTACTTTGTGAAGAGGGCTTACCGCCACCCAATATGAAACCCAGAATTACACTAAAATAACACAGAATCTGAAAAATATAGAAGCTAAAACTTCAGGCATCAGGAGAGCTTATTATTAATGACCATTGTATTCTTCTAGTTAAATGGGAAAGAAATACACATTGTCTAATTTCAACATATTTGGAAAGCATTCTAAGAGTAAATCCTATTAGAATGAATCCAGTTTCACTGCTGTAATGCATACAAAAAATTCAAGTCACAGTCTTTTATGTAATATATTAATATCGTTCTTCCTGTGATGGACCACACAATAGGTTTCTTTATAAAATGCTTCTTTTAAAAATAGGTATATTTATTCTCAGCAGAACAAATTTTGGAGAAGGTTGATAAAAACAACATTAAGAGCAATCAGATTTCTGGGTTTTTTTATTATTCCTTTGGTATTCATATCTGAGGTTTTTGTTGGTAGCAGAAGATAGGAATTTGCACAATATAAATTAAACCAAGAGGCAAGCTGTATTTGAAAAATTACCATTTTCATTTAAAAAAAAAAAAAAAAGTTTAATACTACACCAAATCCAGTATGGGTTGCTGCCCAAGCGAGGGGAGCCTTTACAGCCCCAGCTGTGTGCTCACACCTTTTCTGTTGTGATAGAAAGCCAACAGCTGCCTGCTAGCACCCTCACCAATTGATCTGATGGAAGATTAAATCACTGCTGAAGTGGGCAGGGGGGAGGACATCATCTTCCTGAGCAGATGCAGGGCAAGAAGAGTCAGCCAGCAATTTCAGTGGGTGACTGGAGGTTTTTTCCATGGGGCAGTCTTGTGCTACAGAGGGTTGTTGTGACCCAAGGGCAGGACCCAGCGCTTGGCCTTGTTGACCTCAGCCCCTTGATTCAATCTTTCCAGAACCTTTCTGCCCTCCAGTTCAACATGCCCACTCGGCTTGGTATCATTTGTGAACTGACTTAGGAGGCTTTTGATCGCCTGGCCCAGATCACTGGTAGAATAAGCACCTGGCATCATCCTCTTTGCACCCTTCCTTCATATATTTCTCTACCTTGATGAGATCTCCCTGAACATTCTCGAGGTTGAACAGTCCCCACTCTCTCAGCCTGTCCTAGTAGGAGAGATGCTCCAGTGTCTTCAGCATCTTCATGCTACGTGCTGGGACTCTCTTCAGTATGTCCATGGGGAGCCCAGCACAGGACACAGCGCTTCATGTGTGGCTTCACCAGCACTGAGGGGAAGGAGCCCCTCTGTGATGTGCAGGCCATGCAGCTGAGGGTACCATTAGCCCTTCTGGTGGGTTAGCCTTGGCTAAACACCTGGGGGGCCCGTCCCAAACCACTCCTGAGCTGCACGGGGCTGAGAAAATATAACAGGGGCCTCATGGGTCAAGATAAGGACATTTCTCCTGTCAAGATCCTTCTGCAGAGTGTTCTGAGGTGTCAGTTACTTGTCCTCCCAACCCCTAGATGTGTTTTATGGATGTTGAGGATCAAGAAGTCATCTAATTTAATGGCTTCTTGTGAAATGTGTTTTCCTATGAATCTGTGTCCTAGGTGGCTGCATTTAGTGCATTAATTAATCCCTAAGAAGATCCCACAACATATTGATTATCCTGTATTAGTAGTAAAGTGTTCCAACCTGGGAGTCCTTCCTGTAGTTCATTTGTTGGCCTGGCTATCGTTTATATGTATAGTTGTTGCTTAATCTTCAAATTTTGCCTGAGACAAAATGTGAACTTGGCTCTAGCTGAAAAAAGAATGCAAGGAATCCTTGCTCATTTCCATGACTTCAGTGCCTAAAAAACAAAACCAAAGATTAATGTAGGAGAAATTACCATTTGTGATAGACTTGGATATTAATCCCCATTAATTTTGATCATCTTCTAATTTCCCTTTTCTTTGAAGGTAGTGGTGTGGTTGAGGGTGTGGTTTCTGGCTTCTTCGCTTAGTACTGTCTGTAAAATCTTCTAGTGACTAAACAGAAAATAAGGATATAGTATAATATGCTTTATAAACTTGTGATTAATACAGAACTTTTAAAAAAATGTAGCTGATTTTTGAAAACTAATTTCTATACCTTTAAAAGACATACTTAAAATTTGTATGATGTCACATTGATATATTGTTACTCTGTTTTGCATATTCTGAATTCCAGCTGCTTGTCTGCCTCTCCTCCCCTTGCCCCTATTCAGTCTTTGCACTAATTGCTTTAGTCTGAGTTTTTTGGGCTTTTTTTTTTCAGCCTTGTTTTTTTTGCTTTGTTTGGGTGGAGCATGTGTGATATAAAATAACATTCTTGCATTGCCCAATCGAATTTTCATCTTCTTTTCTCTACTTTGACTGTATTATTTGTCATTAATTATGTCATTTTACTTTATTATTTCTGTTCCTTTGGGATCTCTTGATTCCAAATTGAAAGCATAACAGTGGTATCTAGATGTCCACATAATGAACCTAAATTATGTAATCTTGTTATTGAATCTCTCATCCTCATTTTTTTCCCCTCATCTCATATTTTTCTGTATTCCATCATACCTAAAATTACATTGGAATAACTTCAAGATAGTGCTGCCTTCTTAAATTTTTTCCTCTCCTTTCATTCCAAATGTAAAATTTCATTTTGCAGGCATCTAATCTGAGGTATTAGGTACATTAAACTTCATATTTTATATTCATCCAGCTGATAAACCTTAAAAAGTACTTGAGAATGAAACTGGACCATTTTAAAGGAGAATATACAGATACGTATTTATCTCACTACAGCCTTATTTCTTTGGTTTTTTTAGACTGTTCCAAGTTATTGCTTTACTCCCTCTTCCTATGGTCAGCCACAAATTGTCACATATTCTCTCAACATTAAGATGTGTTCTGGTGATTTTTGCTATTACCATGCCTAACTTGTAGTGAGAATTGAAAGCTGCTGTAAAGAAGCCTTTGTATTTCAGATGAGGAGCAGCTACGGGTCTGGTTTCTTACTTCCTTTCTTTTATTTCTTTTATATTAAATAAATCTCTTTTAATAAATTGTGTACTACATAGATGTTTGTAACAGATCTCAGACTTAATGAAGCCAGCATAAACTAAGCATTTGCTCTTATTTCTCGTTATTGGAAAACATATTTTCGTATAAAAAAAAACCCCTAATATTGTAGTTCTGTGTATTTTAAAAGTCATTGTATTCTTCCTATCCCTGTTCATTAAATTTCTTGCTTGTCAAGTGTCTTTCCACTATGGTATGGGAAGAAAAGACAGAATTTCTAGGGTGATGCAGCTAAAGAAAGGTAGTAGAACTTCTGGTCAGGTAGTTTAGGTAGTGCAGGTAGGCACAAGGACACTGAACAGTTACTGTTGTGTAGTTATTCCATAAAGAGTGAAACTAGTGAAGCCTTATGTTATTGTAGTTAACTTAGGTGAAGCATATCAGCATGTCACACTTGTCTTTTTTGTTTGTTTTTTAATGCTTTTTGGTCTTCAGCGCAGCACAGTTCTTCACAGGTGTTGCAGGTTTGTATAGTTCACCAGTGAAGACGATTTAGGTCACTTCTTCTAATAATGAAGTAGAGACATGAAAATTTATATTCAAAAAGGAATTAAGATTGTATCATTGCTTGCATGAATGGTTTTGGACAGCCTTGGCATATTTTTGGCAAGCTGAAATATAATATGTGTTTATTCTCAGTTGTTTGTGACTTCATATTTTTTGCCATCCTTCAGTGAATAAAATTTGCAAGTTTAATATTGATTAGCATAATCAGATTTTTGGATCTTGCGAGTAGTCCAGAGCAAATCTAATGTAGGTGGTTAATAACAGGAATTTTAATTTATACTTAAGCACTTTTGATTTATAGGAAGCCTTTTTGGTACATGTGGCCTGAAATGGGAGTGATTTTTTTTTTTAAATACATGGATTTTCATTGACTTTTTGTCAGAATCCTTATTTTCTATTTCATCCTTATGAAACTGTTTTGACTATGTCTTCCAGGGGCGGGAAGATATTTTAATCTGGGTGGCTTTTTTCTTATTAGTGTTTATACTAACCTAGAATACACTATTTAGTATATTCTATTTATACTAATTTAGAAGAATTACTGCATAGTACAGTTAAAAGATTTTGATTGTGAGTGGAAACTTGTGCCAAAACTGTAATTCTCAAGAAATAAAAGAATACTAATATGTATGTGTTCAGTAAGATGAATGAATGATGAAATCTTCTAACATAATTATTAAAGAATACTCAAATTTTGGAATTAAATACCCTGTATATTAATATGGGAAAGTAAAAGCAGTTGAAGGTAAAGAGGTAGTTTATGCTGACACACCCTCTGCATATGAAAGGATAGAAAACTACTCAACTAATATAAAGCAGTCTGATGTCATCAGTCCTGGTTATTGTATTTCCAGAAAGAATTTTTAAGTATCTGTTTCCTGAAGTGGATATAGAAAAGTAGCTAAAGTATGTAAGAAAGATGCTTATTAATGACATAGTGGTTTATTGCAGGTTGACATAAAAGTAATATATTCTCCCAATCTGCAATATATGCAGAAACATTTGGTGATAGGTAATAAAATTTCCGAACCTTGCTTCTTGTTATATAGATTTGATGCTTGATTTCCTGGTTGTAGAACACATTATACTAGTGTTTGAGCATGTGAAATACCCCATACCTTGCATTTGACATGTTGAGGAGGTTTTTGTATTTCTTCCCATCACGTAAAATACGTTTGAGAACACATTTTGTGTATCAAAATGCAATGCTTCTGTTTCTGATCTTGTATGCAGGGAAGGGAAGGAAAAGGGGGAGTCAACAGAATCAACGCAACCTTCATCACTGGGTTGGGCTAAAGCTCATGAAAGAGCTTACTAACGTATTAAATGCCTCAGCAGTGATTTGCTGAGAACTAATGCTCTAGTGTGTTAGTCATCCTTAAGCTCCTTCTGTTTTTACAGGTTCTGGAGGATGACTGATGCTGGTTTCTGTGATGCCGCTTGAAGTCTCCAGTGCTGTGGATTGATAAGTAGCGTGCAGCTTTGACTGCACAACCTGGGCAGAAAGCATCAGGAGTGCTAGAGACCTTTTCAGCTCCTTAAGTGGACAGAAGTACAGTGTCATCTATCTGCAGGGGAAGATTCTTCAACAGCTTTTTATAGCTAATAAAAAAGACAACATAGTATCATCCGCCTTCCTGATTTACAGTGCATCGCCTTCCAAGACAGATGGTGTGTCAGAAGCTGGAGGATGCCCGCAGAGCACATAATAATGAAGTAGTGAAATGATACTGCTGCTGCTGCCACCTGATTGTCAGGATCACAGCTGATAGAACTGCACTGCCCTTTTTCTGCTTGCTTAATCAGGCCAGAAATAGCAGGGTGGACATGGCTGGCTTTGTTAACAGACTG
>VWZN01013588.1:213990-231312 GCA_013396955.1 Regulus satrapa | reverse complement strand
TTGAACCAGAATTTACTGCAGTCCACATTCTCTAGTTGCCCTCCATAGACCTCATCATCAGACTGTTAATAAACAAGCATGTCTAAGGTGATGTACATTTTAATGTTAAGTGCAATTTCATGGTCCCCTTCAACTGAATGGAAACTACAGAACTTTTTCTCAGATTTTTCAGTGACTGCTTTGCATTTATCCTTAACCACTTTCCTTCTTTCCTTGTTTTTTTCAGCACATAGATAGACCACTGTTGCAGTCAAGTATGACTGTAAAGCTCTCCTCAGAATCAGACAGGCGTGTTGTACAGACAAGGAGAGTAAAAGTATAGCCAGGCATAGGTGGACTGCAGACTCCGTGAAGGCTAAGTAAGATGTGACATGCACTAAATGACTGTGAACTACTCTTTTCCTGAGGGTACAGCAACAGTGCCCAAGGCTGCTCTTTGATCAGAAAACCGGCATGTCACAGACAACAGGCCTTATCAAAGAGCCATCTAGTAGGACCTCTGTTTCCACCTTAGTTCTCAAGTTTTCAAACGTTTCCATGCAGATCTCTGCTACACACACCTCTCCTCCTAGTTGGTGTGATCAACTTGTGTTTTTGGTTCTTTCAGCAGTTGGGACTTTCCTTTATCTAATCCTAGCAAATCTAGGTAATAATTTCTGAATCGGTTCAAGCAAATTTTACTGCCTTCTATAATTCTTACTGTATGTTCTCCCTGTAGTCATTACAAAACTGTGAAGTCAGTCAAATGAACTATTCTTATCTGAAAGTCACCATTACAGATTACAAGGTTTGTAATCCATTGGAGTGATTCAGTTTGCAAGTTCTTTCTGTTGGTGAGACACTGGAACTGATGTCAGTGCTCTTGAGAGTTCTATTTGCTCTCAATTAGCTACATTTACCCAGGCTTTTACCAGACAGCAAATTTGGCCCTTCATACATATGTGTGCTTCCTATTGTATTGAAAAATTAATGTAATTTCCTCTTTGAAGCATCTGTTAGCCCCATAATGGATGTAATTTAAAGATCTCTTACATTGTTGTTTACAGCAGCAAGTTCTTCAATAGACTGCAACACAGTTTTTACATCTGCTGCTCTCTCTATTATTTCCATCACTAATGCACGTGGTAGAAACTGACTCAGTTTGCAGTAAAATAATAATTTTTAACAATTTGGGTATTGTACATGCATTCATTAATAGAAATTATCTGAAGCAGGAAATTGAGTAAGAATAACCCTGATATACAAGCAGCTTTTCTTTCTAAAATAGGTCAAAGATAATCTACAGAATGCATAGACTTTTTCACTTTCCCTACATGGCTTCTTGCTTATGTAATCATTGAATAACCTTTAAAATATCTCAGTTTTGATTTTTTTAATATCTACTGATGAGTAGGAAATCCTCTTCCAAATGTCTCTCTCTTTGCTTTATAATTCTGGCTTTGTTCTGTCTGCAATTTCTGCTGTCTTGAGATTGGAGCAACATCACACTCACAGCTGGAATGGCTTTTGACCTAAGAGTAACTACTCTCCTTTATGCAACTTTTATTTTCTAAATCAGGCCTAATACCTCTAATACTTTCAATAACTTCTGTCAGGTGCCTGTTGCTTCACATGAGAAGAAGTATATTAAGTGAAATTCAGGGTTTTGTCATGCTCAAAAAAGCAGTAGTAAGTGTCAGGTAGGTACAATAGGAATCAAGAGGCTACAAAGGAGAAAAGGTGCAGTCAAAACTGTCCTGTGGCATCTAGTAATTCTAAGATGCTTGCTGGAGTTTAAAGAGTCTGTTGTGGAAGGGAGTGTCTTCTTATATCTGTATTTTCCTTTTTTTTTCTGATTTGACTGCCCCTGGTAGGGCTGAAGGCTATTATTTTTAGTTGCAATCTGCTTAACTCCATCTGGTTTTAAAAGTCTTGTCTTGAAACCTGGTGAAATATAATGTAGGTGTTTTGTTACCATTTTACGGCTGATTATTCTTAAATGGATTATTCTGAATAATATTAAACTTATTTGATTAATTTCCATGAAAAATGATGACGCTACTCTCCTGTATTGTCAGTCAGCGCACATTATTATCACCCTGGGATTTCTGAATAATTCCATTCTGGGCTCTATCTGCTTTTATAGCAATCAGTTAATTAGCACTTAAGAAGTTTTTCCTCAAATGTTTAGCTTGTACAGTGGGCAGATTTTTTTGATTCCTTCTTTGGTTTGACTTGGGCTTTTTACAGCAAACTGCATTAGTAGTGTAAGTCAGTGACACTGTTCAGTGAGAGGTTCTTGTCTTGTTTTTATCCCTTGATCAATTAAAATGTTTGCTTATGTGATGTTCATTTTTCTTTGTCTGCTTTATTATTGTATTTTTGCTTTGCATAATTTAATCTGTGAGTATTGCTATAAAAGTTGTAGTCACACTTTACTTAAGGCCAAGGTTATTCTTTCTTGCATACTGTTTCCCAGTTGTGAGGGCGGCAATATAATGATAAAAATTTGTTGGAAAAGTGACAGAATCTTAGTTATATAGAACTGCAAATGTTTTATGATATTTTCCTCAACTGCAAACCAAGAGGAGTCTAGACCATTATCAAAATATATTTCTAAGCACTGGGACGGGAGAATAAATTCGCTAATGCTGGCATTTGGAATTTTTACAGGAATAATTGTAATTAGAGGATTTTTCTCTGCTTAATTGAAGGCACTCCTCTGCAGAAATAAGAAAGCAGTTTACCCTTCAACCAGGCTTTTCACAGTTCTGTCAACGAAGCTTAAGTACCCCTGGCTTTTCTACATTTCATCTGGTAAGTTTGGGGTTTATCTTCTTCACACAGGTTTGGCATGTACATTGCTTAATGTTCCAGGGTAAATTAAATGATCTACTAAGTTGTCTTTTTTTATGCTGCCTTCTACCTGAAGCTGTTAAAAAAACACTCTCTGATGAGCTGAGGAAATTATGCCTTTGAGAAACATGAGAATGTTCCTTGGAGCCTGGAATAGACAGTCCCTCTGCATATTACTATGAATTAAAGTTAATTATTAAGTGTTGGAGTACATTCAACTTCTTCAAATAAATGCTTTGTGTGGTAGTCCTCCTTCTTTCCCCAGTTTCATATACTGAGCATGATTCCATGTGGTCTGAAATATCCCGTGGTCCGCTGGGGTCACCTGTCCTGGCTGTGTCCTCTCCCAGCTTCTTGTGCATCTTTAGTCTCCTTGCTGGTGGGGTGGTATGACGAGTTGAAAAGGCCTTGGCTCCTTGTAAGCACTGCTCAGCAATAATGAAAACAAATTTTATTATCAACATTGTTTACAGCACAAATCCAAAATATAACCTCATAATATTTACTATGAAGAAAAATCAACAGTATCCATGCCAAAGCCAGCACAGATCAATGAATAAAGAGAAGAAAAAAAAGGGTAGAGGCTCAACAAGCTCAGAGCTAGCAGCAGGGACAACATGCTGACTGTTTTTCAGTGTTGTAGAATGTGTATGTTGAGAAATGCTGAAGGTTGTCCCAACTGGTATAGATATAATTGAGTCAACTGTTATGTGTCTCCAAGTAATTTTCAGCCTTCCATGCGTAATCACCCTCTAAAGAAGTCAGATCATATGACAGTGCCCCTACGACAAAGGGAAATAGTGCCAGATCTTTTTACTGAGTTTCAGGAGGGTGAGTATTCCGCAAACATACTACACCATAAATTAAACTGACAATTATTTTGGCACACCCCCTGTACCTTCCCTTTTGATTTTTTATTCTTTTTGTGGAGCCTGAGCAGTAGAAGCAGTAAGAGACTTTGTGCACCAGTGATTGTGAAAATCTAGATGCAAATGGTTGCTTCCTGTGTGAGGGCCCCCTGCCACTACTCACTTCCTTAATCTGAGGTGGTGTGATCTTTAAGTTGCTCCTTGTGGTTACTCAGCCTGTCGAGGCCGGTCCTTTCTTCTGCAGACAACCGCTTGTTCTACCAAAAAAATTTGTTAACGTTTCTTTTACCAAGTATTAAGCTGTAGCAGCTATTTTGTGTGTGTTGTCACAATCTACATGCCTCAAATTCATCATCCTTAAACAGGTATGTTTGCAATAATAATTTGTGTCATTTTCTGTAGAAAATTGTCTTGTACATTTTTATGATGTGTGAAAAGGAATGCTGCCTTCTTATTTAAGCCATTTTCTGTGTTTTCTTTGAAAAGTTGCACCAGTTGTTAGGGAGATCATTTCCCTCCACCTGCATTTACTTTTTACACTACCTTTTTTTACATTTGTGTCTAATTTATCATAGTAATAAGTGTGTATATCTATTGATTAAAGGTTATTGCTTACAAACTGAAAAAAGAGGACACAATGAAATGCAATGTCTTTGACCTGTCAGAATGGAAAAGTGAGACTTCTGAAAGGAAGTGCAGTGGTTAATCAAAAATTAGACTTTATTAAGCAAACTATTCTGCATGGAAAACATTGTATCTTCAGTAACTGAAAAGATGTAGTATGCCTTTGTATACTTTAAGCTGTGTTTTACTTCAATCTTCTGTGAAGTGCTTGTATTAGCAGATCTAAAATATATGTTACATATATTTATATTTATTATATATTATTTATTTATTTATTATATGTTTATATATATTTAGATTAAAAAATCTCTATATAGACCTATTTACATTTCTATATACTAACATGCTATGCTTTATCCACTAACAGTGTAGTAAGTGGGCTTCAACCATATTACTAAATTAATAAAAATTAATTTATTAACTGATAATTAATAAAAAAACAGCAAATAAGGTTTGCTGTTTACTCGTAACTATTGATCCAGCATGTTCAGCACTACACTGCATGCAAATAAGAGAGTGCTTAAAGTAAAAACCAGCAGAGTATTTTTCTTTGGCTGACTGCTTCATAATATGATGGACTTGCTGGTAATGTTAAATTTTTCCTTTGGCTAAAAAGAGCCAAGAAAGGGAAAGATTTTTTTTCCCAGAGACATTTTTTTGTAATTCAGTTGATGCCTTAAATGTACAGGCAGAGGAGTGAGCTCAGAGACTGTATTTAAGCAGAAAACAATATAGTTTCCCTATAAAAGTGGAACCTGGGGTAGGGGATGGTACTTGGTCCTCAGGTTCAAAGGTCTCCACTAAAATATTTGTAGAAGTGTTAGCCATATCTGGTTTTTTTCAGAAGTTTAAATTTGTTTGCTTTTCTGAGATGCTTCCAGCACATTTCTTCCAAATATGCTTTGCTTTCTGAAAGATATTTCTGAATTTTTGATATTTGAAAAACTTCCTTAACTATATTTCCAGAACACTGAAAATGTTCCAAAGCTTACATTTACTATTAATTGTTTTTAATATGCTTTCTTATCTACTGTGGCTGATGTGGTGTATTAAGCATGCGCCATTTTAGTTCAGACTTATTGGAGCTTTGCCATTTTTCAGTCTCTACGCATGTTTCAGAAATTGAGAAATTTTTTATTGTCCCATTCAGCTAAAATTCCTGATGTTGTAGATATAATAATGGTATGCACTGGTGTCACTTTAGGGTTTTTTTAGGTCTGCTTTTTGTATAGAAAATAAATGTTAAGAGATTCTAGTCTCTGTACTCAACTGGACAAATATTGTATTTTCTAAAGATATACATGGTATTTTTATTTGCTACATAGCAGTAAAATATTTTTCAGTTTTTTATATACATAGAATAACATATAACAATATAAGAGTGATTTTAATACACTTTTAATACATAAACACATTTATTTGTATGTAGAATATATCCAAGTACCAAATCATACAAGAGTTTCTGCCTTTGTTTTTGACACTAAACAGGTAAAAAGGAGAAAGTTTAGTGGCATCCATGAGTTGTAGAGCTTGTACTTGTTTAACTTTGTCCTGAGTGGACCTTCTATTTAAAAATGGCTAATTAAATGTAACAAGATACAACTGTTGTCTATCAAGGTGCCATGCCATGTACTGCAGAAGTGGGGAATATCTAAGGTTTGCAGTAATAACTTCAATGTTATCTTTTGCAAAAGCACTATACAAACCTTTGACAAATATGATAAATTAAGAACACCAATGATACAAAACCCAGTAACATGCAAAGATTAAAAATGGTAATTTTTTCTGATTTTGCACATATATGTCATCCTCAACTTCAAAATCACAGAGCATGTCTAGTGGTGTCTTTCAGGCATAACACCTCAAATGAGTGCATCTTCATGATGGCAGCAGCCACAGTGCTTACAGCTGGTCCTTAGTAGCTCCATAACTTGGAATTACTACCAAGACTTGGCCTTGTTATTCCTAGTGTGTTTTGTCTGCTGTCTCCTGCCCATTGGCGTTGCCTGTCACTGCCATTTTCGTCACCTCCCTTATATCCTTTCTTGTTTCTAGGTTAGAAGTTTAGATGTTTGTTTCTGATGTGTAACAAAAAACGGGACAATTAAAACAGTTAAATAAATAAGTCTAAATTACACTATCAAGAAGAATCTTCTGTTGCTAAAATAAATGCTTCTTTATTTCTCATTAGCCTTCCTTTTACGATGCAGTAGACCCAGTAGATTTTGAAGGCTTCCTGATGACGCAGTTGAAGAACTTGGACTTAGATCTAACACAAGAACTTGGAGACTTTCCTGAAGATGATCTGGATGTTGTCTTTACACCCAAAGAGTGCAGGACTTTGCAACCATCTATGCCAGAAGATGGGTAAGGAGAGTTTCTGTCCCTCCAAAATTCTGCAAAAATAGTTAGTTTTGAATAGTTAAAAACAGTTTTGAAGATGTTGATCCAACATCACTCTCCCACCCATCCAGCCATTACACAGTTTGTGAATTTCAAATGTTTGAACTTTGCCACCAGCTCTGTTAGGCTTGTTTGCACACCTAAATTTATGAAAGTGTTTACACAACTCCCTAAGCTTGGTAGCAGCAGATATGAGGTAGACATCGACCAGGAAGAGGAGTAAAGGACAGGAGGATGGTATGAAAACTATCTTTGCATTTGTGATGCCAGAGATGAAAGTTGATTCTGATCATGTAATAAGCACAGTATTGAGGTCTGGGGAGGNTTTGGTTTTGTTTTTTTTTGTCAGCTGTGCATTACATGACATTTATCAGATTGCTAAGAATCTCTTTCTTAGTACCTGTATTGCTTAACTGGGAGGAAACAGTTCATAATTCACAAGGCTTGGAAAGGGGGTGAGTGTTAATTTCTAGTGTATAAGTCACATGTGGTTTTAGGCTGATTTTGATGAAATAATTACCCTGTTTTCAACAGCTTAAATTAAGTAGGTAGCATATGGTGACCCTGGTGCTCAATGATCCTGCAAATATTTAGCTGGTTTGAAAAACAGGCATGCTATGATCAAACTAATTTTTCAGAATGAGAAAATCCATCAGAGAGTTTTCCGTTGTGGTATTAGAAAGTCTATGCATTGCATACAAAATGCTCTTTGGGGACTGTTTCACCATAAATGGTACCTTTAAGTAGAACTCTAAAGATCTGTTGAGTTTTGCAAGCAGTAACAGTGAGATAAATGTGAAGTCAGCAGCATTTAGCCCCAAACTGCTACATCAGCAGAGATGGCTAACTATGCAATGTATTTAGGATGGGGGGTGGGCTCCTTCCAGCATATCCAGGAAATGAACGCCACAGGCTATATTCAGTGCTGTGCTGAGCCTCCATGCTGAGGGACAAATAGGCTTAGTTTATGGTGTCTTGGTTCACAGGGTAGAGGCATCTACCCTCTGCTCCTGCAGAAGTTGCTACATGCTGCTCTAATTTTTACCGGTCAGTTGTTTAAACTGGAGCCCTGTATAATAACAGTATTTATTCAGTGTTTTCTGCCCAACATACCAAATGCAATGAGGCCAAGCAGGAAACACAGTTTGTGTTATTTTTGCCCGCTCTAGACTAGCTGAGAGCCCTTTCTCTAAGCAAGGTTTCAGTCTGCGAGTTTCTTCTTGGCCCAATGCTTCTCTCAAGAAGTTCAGGAGAACAAAGACAGTAGAGATGAGATGCCATACTAGGTTACTTGAGAACTCTTTGAATCACACAGCTTCTAAGGGATTTTCTAATATTTGTACAGAAGGTGATTTTCACTTGAAGTTACTAATAGTAAAAATCCCAATCATTACAACATATTCTTGTTTTTCTGTGGATTTAAGAGAGAGAATGGATGTGGGCGACAATACATGAGTTTTTTTACTTGAAGTAACATTTTATTTAAATTATGGACAAAAATTTTGAAATCATTATTCAGCTTCTGAAATCGCATTTAAAATACGACCATTTCCTACATATTTCTAAGGTTACTTCCCTCCACGCCTGGTGTTTAAAACAGCAGTTACCTATTTTTTCCAGTAGGAGATCATGCTGGCTCATGCTTTACAATCAGTTCTAAGCCTGATTTGCACCACAAAGTTATTAAGTGTTTTATAAGGAGTCTGTCACAAAGGTCAAATACTCGATACCGACTTTCAGCAGATTTTTTTTACACAGCAGCTTGCCACTTAGCCATTCACATTGCTATGATTGAAATTAGCGTTTTTATGGAAAATCCTGGTCAGGGGTGCCAGGATGTGTTAGGGAAGATGAGAACACAGGAGGGGCAAGCACCAGGGGCTGGCCTGCAGGCAATGCAGTCTTTGATGTCTCTGTTCACTGAGAGCAGGAAACAGGTACCACCAACCAAACTTGGTTAATGTGCTGCCCGCCAGCAAACACACCTCCCACCTGAACCAGAGGCAGGAACTACCAGAGGCAGGGGCACTCAGCAGCCTGGCATCAGCCAAAGCTCTGTCCCACTAGGCAGAATTTGTGCACGTTTGTGCACACACAAACCTGGATCAGCTGTTAACCAGCCTCGGTAACCAATTGCAAATCTCTTAAGAGTTCTATGTGGAAAGTGCTAAAAAGCATAATGCTGCTCCTGTATTGGATGTGTATCCTATGTACTCTTACTCACTTGGACTGGTGAATGCTACAAATTATTTGGGAGCAGGTCATTAAAAGTCATAAGAATAGGGGCAGGGGAAATATGCCACAACATCATGATGTGAAGTTCATGGACATTGTCTTTGGCTGAAAGACTTGCAGTTCCAAATATCCAGTCTATCAAGGAGCACTGATAACCCCCTTCATTAAAGGAGACTAATTTGAACAACATAAAATTAAATTATAACATATTCTTAGAACTTAAGGTTTTGTTAAGCTATCTGATTAAAAGCTTAGGGTCCCTTTTTTAGATTTTTATTTGTTTCTATGAGAAAGAGAAAATTTCACATACATAAAAACTAGGTATTTGTAAGAGTCCAGGAGCCAAGGCTTCTGAAAAAATATTTCAATATCTTGAGACTTGTTGTCAAGTTTTGAAAATCACAAGGTTGGTTATGTAGTATAATTTATTTAATTTTACTATATTTTATAGCAACATCACTCTTATATTTATGAACAGATAATGTAACAAGTAGTTACCTCTGTTATATGTATGTTTGTACATTTATCAGCACAGTATCAAAAGCCTGCGTAAGGTAGGTATGTTCATACACTACAGAGGATTTTTTGAAACCTCAAACAATAGTTTAGCAGAAAAGTAAATATACAGGAGAGGCCTAACAGAGAGGCCTTTATCTGACTAGTATGTTTAGATAAATGTGTTTGTCCTGAAAATATGACTTAGGAGCTGAAATATGTTGCTTTTTCCACAGGGTTGAACTGGACTCACACGTCAAAGACTGTGTTCAGACTTACATCCGTGAGTGGCTGATTGTGAATCGAAAGTAAGCAATACAAAACAGAATAAAATAAAAAATACATTGCATCTTACTTATCAGAGAGGAGCTGTTTACTGTTATAAGTAATCCTAAATTGTAATTATTTTAGTCAGTGATTGAAGATAAGAAGTGACTTTTCAGTTACATAAATAATTATTATTTTGTTTGAGGTGGTGTGCATTGCCAAATACTGTTGCATCTGCTTCTTAATTATCAGGCACTCTGGGAATGGATGGGAAGTTAATGGGAAGAAATTAATATAAACTCTCTGTAATGATGATTTATCTTAGTCAGGAAAACTAGTACTGTTTGATCCTATTAAAAGGAAAGATAACATGGATAAAGATTATATTTGCATGCTTTTCTCCTATTCATACCCTGAAAATTCAACATGATTTGATTTCCAAATGTGTCTTAAAACTCAAGGATTATGGGTTTTCCCAGCAGTGATTGAGTGCATTAATGGGATTATCAGTGTTACATCCAAATTTACTATTTTACATCTGTAAATGATTTTTGCACTTGAGGTCAGTGTAATTCAACAGAGTTTGGCCTGCAGTCATTCTAAGTTCTTGATTTCCTATTTTATTTTGCTTTATTTTATTTTATTTTATTTATAGTTTTATCCTATTTTATTTTATCCTATTTTATTTTATCCTATTTTATTTCATATAGAAAATATGAAGGGAATTCTCAGTCAGTACTCTCTGTTGCAGGGATGTCTGTTCCCAGACTCTTATGGGAATCTGTGGAATGTCTTGCCTCCTTCCCCAACACCTCATCCTGTTCTTTGGGAAGAGGTTTTTGGAGCTCTGTTTTGTCTGTAGCACTTCCTCTTTATCCACTCCTGCACTCATGCCAGCTCTTTAAAGCAGAAGAGGCAGCTGGTGGTTGAGTGCTGACACATTTGCTGCCATTTTATTGTGCCCGTTCACGCTCCCTTCTTACTCTGTGTTTTTCTGACATGATGCACGTCAGCAGCCAGTGCCTTACACGGGTTTACAATGGTGATTGTAGAGGAATTCGTACTGTTTAACTCTGCAGTTTGTGCTCCTCGGTGAAGCAGCTCCTGAGGGTTATTAAGAGACTTCCTTCAGGGGTGCTGGTAAAATTGATTGAATTCTCAGAACTGCTCTGCAGTGAGTCACTGGAAGTAGGCTAGTGGTTTTGTGGGCTCTCCTCTCTCACCGCTCAGAGCAGAGGCACTAGCTCTTTACCACAGTGCTGTTCTGAGCATGTTGTGCAGCTTTGTTGGTGCACAGGAGAAGGGAGTGAGCAGTAAAGTAGGTGAGGTGAAAAACAGAACATAGCTATTTTTGCATTTATGTGTGCTGGTAGAAATGGGAATGGAGCCATAGAAATACACATATGTGGAAAGTTTCACTGGGTGTTTACTATTTCATTCATTCAGGTGAGGTAAATTCACATTCAGAATCTTTGCTGAGTAGTTGACTCTGTGATAAACATGATGGTGGACTCTGCCAGAGAGCTGAGCTTTGGCAGCTGTGGCTAACAATGCAAGCAAGTTATTAAGAATTGCAAGGAACAAAACACTACCAAATATGCTGCAGCATCACATAAACCAGTGAGAGATTACTATCAGGAATCTTATATTATGCTTTGATGGATTTTTTTCAAAACATGAGAGGAAGAAAAGGTATCAAGGGGGAAGTTAGAAAAAAAAGTAATTGTAGGGGGCATCCCCTTATTTTGACAAAGGCTGGAAAAACTGTAGTTGCCTACTTGGCAGTTGTTATAGAACAGGTTGCTGAATATATTGTCTGGTGAGCTATGGGTGAGAGAAGCGTGTGAGTGACTTTGATCCCATTCATGAACGTGAAGGTTCAGAAGACAAGATTGAGGAGTCTCCAGTGGGTGGCATGAGGTCATCCTCGGGCCCCAGGGTAGAGAGGTATGTGACAGAAAACTGAGCACAGCTGGAGTCCATGTGGCCTTACAGGAGGCTGAATGGAAAGCTTGTTCCTCTGCCTCTTCCTCCTTTCAGTTGTCCTTTGCTCTTTTTCCTCATCTCATTTTTTTAATTCAGTGTGTGCCCATTAAATGAGGTGTTTTAAAACCATGGTTTGCCACTTGGTGAATTTTAATTGCTATAATGCTTTTCAAAATAAATTAACAATATAAATAAATTTTCCAGGAGTGCTTTAGGGGGAAGGCATCTTTAGTGTAGCTTTCACACCACAAGGAAAAATGTGAGCTCAGGTACATAAATTTCTCCATTAATCATTTGTCTGTCACCAGAAGTAGTGAAAAAATAATCTATACAACTTCTTTTGGTTTCTTAAATTTCTTAAAGTCATGCAGAATTTCTGCCTTCCATTATGGATAATTACAGTGGTTCCAAAACAAGGTCACATCCAAGGAGAGCTGGGATTGTCTTTTTATGACCAGTTTTCATTGCTGTGAACTGACAAACAATTAAAATGCAAACAATTAAAATTAAAACACATCAGAGCATATAATTCAGTTACTCCCAAAATGTAATAAAAAGGTGTTTCCCTGATCAATAATTGCTTATTGTGTCTTCTTTATGAAAATACTCAGATGTTTAGTAATTTCTTTGGGAATCTCACAGAAAGGAAAATGAATGAAGCAGGATGCTGTAAATAAGGAGATTTATTGCAAAAAGACCGTCACAGGATTAAGCAAATTGCTTACTAAAGTGAAAGAAACAAAGCTCTGGATGCATCTAGCACCTTTCTTTCAGAGTACCTGCTGGTTTCTTTCCATCTGACTCAAAAATGTAACTTGAAATTTCAGGAGAATTTTTCAAAGCTGCCAGCCTGGAGGGTTACAATATTGCATAGAAATAGCCCTCTTCAAAACCAGGCATTTTTTTGGAAGGTGCAGATTGTTGCATGTGATTAACTTGGTATATTAGCTAGGTCTGGGATAAGAGCAGTAAGAGCTTTGATGTATATAATTGAAGAAGCCAGACAAGAGATAAGTGATCCTGATCCATGTTCTTAAGGTCACTGAAATAATCACTGTGTCTGATGAGGAGATCAGAGCAGATTTTGTACCTAGGTCAGGTTTTCCTGTTGTCTCAGGCTTATACTGTAAATAAAAATTACCTGAATTATTTGTTTTTCCTTTTAAACTGTTCTTAATGTACTATATAGAGTTGCAATGGTGCATTAAAACATGTTAAAGCTGTGAAATGTCACATTTTTGCGTAAAAGTTGTGCTACACTGCTTTTTGCAAAACAATATTTTCAATTTTTAAATAATTTCTAATTTTTCTTTTCTGTTTTATTTTTCTTTAATACCTCCTCGTGTTATCCTGACTTTCTTGTGCTTCTCCATAAAAGAAACCAAGGGAATTCTGATATTTGTAGCCTGAAAAACATAGGATCCCGCAAAGATTTTCACAAAACACTTCAAAAACAAACATTTGAATCAGAAACATTGGATTCTGGCGATGCAGCTTTTCAGGTACATTTTCTTCACTTTGGGAAAAGTGATCAAATACAGTAGCTTCCCTCAAAATAAGCATTTGGTGGGACACACTCCCCGCCCTTGAATGTTGTGTACAGTTTTGGTCCCTCCAGTATAAGAGAAATATAAAGCTATTGGAGACCATCCAAAGGAGGGCCACGAGGATGGTGAAGGGCCGTGAGGGGAAGCTGTGTGGGGAACAGCTGAGGTCACTTGGTCTGTTCAGCCTGGATGAGGCTGAGGGGAGCCCTCAGTGCAGTTAGAGCGTCCTTGAGAGGGGAAGGGGAGGGGCAGAGCAGGCACTGATCTCTTCTCTGTGGGGGCAGGGACAGGACCTGAGGGAATTGCTTGTTGCTCTTTAGGTTGGATATCAGGAAAAGGTTCTTCACACAGGGAGTGGTTGGGCACTAGAACAGGCTCTCCAGGACAGTGGTGACACCACCAGCCTGAGAGAGTTCCAGAAGCATTTGGACAATGTTCTCGGGTATATGGTGTGACTCTTGCAGTGTCCTGTGCAGAGCCAGGAGTCGGACTCGATGATCCTAGTGGGTCTCTTCCAGCTCAGCATAGTCTGTGTTTCTGTGATCTGTGATGGCACCACGCAGAGCACCATGCTCACCATTAGGCTTCCTGGCAGAGGAGGCATTAAGATCCCCTCTGCCAGACCACCGTGAGCCATTCTGGCGCCCAAGCCACAGCTTGACATGTTCTTGTTTTCCAACAGGTGGGGCCCCAACATGTGCACGCTGTCCCAGAGGAGGCCTCGAGGACAACCCTGGCCTGCTCCGACCTGGAGCTGCGCAGCCTGCAGCCAGACCCCCGGCTGGAGCACCTGCTGCGGCATGTCAGCACAGAGGAGTTTGAGAGGCTCAACGAGGAGGCACGCCGCACCAACAGGCACCCCGAGCTCCTCGCCCTCTACCCCTCCGTCGATGAGGTGAGCAGGAGGCCAGCTGTCCTGCTGGTCTTTCCCAGCTGGCCGTCCCAAGCTGCACCACAGTAGGTGAACACTACACTGCTCTCAGCGTGGGCCAAGCCACGTGATGGTGATCGTGTCAAGGTGCCACCTTTCATAGTAGCTTGTACTTGGGGTTCACAACTGTAAATATTTGATGTAAATGCCAGATAGGGGTCAGGAATGTAAATATTCAGAAATAATAAATTTTTTTTTTTTTCATCTCTGGAGACATTAACTGCCCCTGAGTGGGAGAATATGCTATGTCTGTAGCAGTGGCTTGGCTACTGTCATGTAAATGTTTTATGCAAGTGTGTAAATTTACAGTTTTTTAATTGAGTATGACTGCTTAATGATAGGAGGATGCAGTGGAGATACGGCCAGTGCCAGATTGCCCAAGGGAACATCTGGGCCAAAGGATTTTGGTGAAGCTGCAGACTCTGAAGTAAGTAATCCTTCACAAGCATTGTTCACCGTTACTTGAGTTCACAGCAGTGTACAGCTGCACACCTTGCTACACTACCGCAGGTGTTCTGTACAGCTGTATTCCCTGCTCAGGTGTTCTTTCTTAGTGCAGCATAAATTATTTCTATCCATCTTTATAGAAATCTTTAACTTCCCAGGATGAAAAGGAGTTGGGGGTGAACCCAGACAAAAATTATGCATTTAAGAAAACAAAGGTGATTGGTGTCCTATACACTGCTGGATTTTCATTGTGGTTTAACCCCAACCAGCAGCCAAGTCCCACAGAGCCATTTGCTCACTCCTCAATCAACAGGATTATGGAGAGAATCAGGAAAGTATACCTGGAGAATTCATGGTTTGAGACATAGACATTTTATTAGAGAAAGCAAGTGGCACACAGACAAGAAAAGGAAAACAAGGAATTAGCTCACAGGTTCCCAAGGGCAGGCAGATGTACATCCATCTCCATGAGAGAAAGTCCACATGTAACGTGGTTGGGAAGACAAACACTATCACTTGAGATTTCCCCCTGCCCCCTTGCTCCTCTTACCCCCCATTTATATTCTGAGCATGGTGCCACATGATCTGGAATATCACTTTGTTATTTGGGGTTGCCGGTCCTGTCTCTGTCTCCTCCCAGTCTTCCACACACCCCAGTCCCCTCACCACCAGGAGTACCAAAAGCAGAAGAGGTCTTAGTTTTGGGCAAGCCCTGCTCAGCAGCAGCAAAAACATCTGTATATTTCCAACCCTGTGTTCAGCAAAAATCCAAAACCCTAGCCCCACTCTGAAGGAAATTAATTCTCCCCCAGCCAAAGCCATCACAATTTCATAAACAGAAAAAAAAAGCAACATATGAAAATTTTTAAGTGATCTCTGAGACCACCTTCCTGTCAAATTTAGAAAATACATTGCATGCAGTTTACTACTCTTATTTTTCTCTCAAAATCATCCAGTATAATGCACTAATAAAAAAAATCCTTAAGACTTTGAGAGAACTGAGATCTGGAACTAAGTATTTATCTGCATTTTTCAATGAAATTGCCAATCAAAATATAACTCTTCCATTTTAAAAATTCTATCTAGCCATATGAGTGCAGTATCAATCAGTGTCTTGTGTTTCTTTCCTAACAGGTTTGATATAGAGATAGAACCTTTGTTTGCATGCATAGCTCTCTATGACATAAAGGAAAGGAAAAAGGTAAGTGCGTATACAGTACTTTTGTTCAGTTGGCCTGGATTTTTATCTCCAGAGTAATAACTTAGGAAAACCTACAAAAACTTGCTTTTTTACACATGCAGTCTAATCGAGGATTTTTGTAATTCAGTCACATGCTTGCAATTGTTTATTTTATGCTTGTAGTTACAATTTTTGACTTGTTTTAAAATAAAATTTGAAGCTTTTTTTTTTTTTTTGCTTTACAATATATTATAATCTTCTTTTTTCTTTTCAAGATCTCAGAAAATTTTCATTGTGACCTCAATTCTGATTCATTAAGAGGATTCTTGCGTTCTCATACACCCTGCATTGATTTGTCTACTCAGGCAAGATCAGCAGTATTTTCTGTCTCTTATCCCTCATCAGATATATATCTGGTAATAAAGGTACGTTACTGTGCTACTTTCACACCATTCTGCCTGTTCTCAGCTGTTCCTGTTGTCTGAGTTCACAGAACTGACAAACATGGCTTTTGTCTAAGTTACATGAATTATGATAGTTTTAATAGTAGTAGTGAGGAGGTGTCCAGTGGTATATCTCATTCTCAAGTGGAGAAGTTATATTAGTTCCCTGTGTATCAGTTCTACTAAGTACATAGAATTTCCTGTCTCTGCCTAAGGGAAGTAAAAAATCTAGTGAAATAGAGCACTTTCAGAAATTTTATTTACATGCTGTGGAGGTTTTTTGACATTGCTTAAGTGCGTTTTGTATAATTTTGTTTGCTTAATTCTGAAACTGAGTTAGCCTGGGCCACTTCATTTGGAATATGTTAACTATCCTGATTTCACTGAAAATGCAGTAGTAAGTAATTTACAGTGTTTTCACATATATATTTTCTGCTTTCTAACAGATGGAAAACTAAAAGATTTAGTATCAGTTACTCCATAAAGACAGTATAAAGATGTTATAAACAGCTATATATCTAGGCAAGTTCTTTCCAATTGCTAGAGAAACAACATGTTACTATTTGGATGACATTTTTTTCTTTAATCATCTTACTTTACTGCTTTTTTGTAGATAGAAAAAGTGCTTCAGCAAGGAGAAATTGGAGACTGTGCAGAACCCTACATGGTTCTTAAAGAAAGTGAGGCTGGCAAGGTAAGTAAATAACTGTAAAGAATTTATTTTTAAAATGCATGCTAAAAAAAAAACTGAATAAACAAACAAACAAAAACAACAGAGAAAGAGCAGATTCTTTGAAATAGGATGGAATATCAAAAAACACTGGAGGAAAAGCAGGTTAGATCATCCATGGTGCAAGCAGTCTGATGTCTGTGGCTGACAGAAGAATTCAGGAGAAGGCAAGATGCATTGTTGTTACTGACCCCTTTGGAAATCAATAGTAAGAGAGTCTTGAGTAATGAAGCAAATAGGGGTGAGCAAAGGAAATGGAATGTAGAATTAGCAGAAATACTTGTACCTCAGAGACATGCTATTGATTTGGATCGACAAAAAAACAATTTT